>JANFOE010001289.1:0-88247 GCA_025667525.1 Glebionis coronaria | reverse complement strand
AAAGTCTCCTTTCTTCAAGCACTTCTTGAGTGTTTTGAACAAAGGAAGTGTTGGAAATTCACTTTATGTGACGACATTTAAGAATTCCCATTAGTTATCATAGTCACTCACGCAAGGACTAGAGTAGGAAACGATATATAGTATGTATGCGTGAGTAACTATAAATACCCTTCCAAGGCTTCCAAGGAGGGGTTGTTTTTTTGTGTTTTCTCTTTTTATTATATAAGTTGCCTTTCTCTCTCTATAACACCTTCAACCCTATCTCTCTAAACTTAACAATGGCTGCCACCACCATATACCACCCCCACCAGACCACCAGATCTGTAAATAGCAAACCAACAAATGGCATCAGAGCTATGGTTCAATCTTTGGATCGAATGCGTTTTTGGCTATTGATTTGGTGGTCTTATTATTATTTTTTTGGTCTCGATCTGTTACTTTTTATGGTCACGATGGTCTTTATGTCTAGTCCTTTTGTCACAGTTTTATCATAAGTCTATGGTTATCATATCATGGTTATGGTCCCAAATGTTTTCTTGGCTATCATATCTGGTTACTTTTGTGATGTCCATTTTCAATCTCGATCCCATAACCGTTTCATAACAGTATCTTCGGTCATGATTTTTATCCTGGGTTTTTTTGGCATTTTTATGTAGATGAAGATTAGATCAGATCCAAAATCTCCATCCTAAAATTCCGGAAAGAGTAATGTTGTGGATAAGATTTCAGACATTGCGATGGATATGAATATATGCATTACGATGTTATTGGTTTCAAGTGACATTGCGATACAGGTTCTGTCTAACATTGCGACATGTTTTTAGAGACATTGCGATATGTTTTTTAGAAACATTGCGACATAGAGAAATTTCTTTTCAACTTTCCGAGATGTTTTGACTTAAAAATCTCGAGACCATTTCAAACCCTCATCGTAATCCTACACGCTGAGAATTAATCTAATATTCTAGAAACCCCGACTTAATCAAACCATAACTATCAAACACCGACCATATCTATCTAAACCCGTCGACTCCTATAAACCATCTCCTTTCAGAACAAGACTCGAAATTAAAACATAAAACTTTAAGATTTCAGTTTTATATTTCGTATTTTTCACATGCATTCCTAGATCAGTTATGATCTAAACCCACGAACTATAATCTCATCATAAATCTATATCGAAGGAAATCCCTCTTTTGATATACGAAATTAATGAAGGATTGATAACAATTTATTGTTATAATCAACTCATTGCTTCGCTTTAAAGAAAATAAAATCGAAAAATCATCATAAACACCTACCCGAGATTCATTTTATGAACCTTGAAGACCAACAACTTTCGTGTGATGTTCTTTTTTTCATTGATTCTTATGAAGAGATGAATAATAAGAATTCAATGGTCTTCGTATCCCTAATTGTTTCTTTTGGTTGTCGTTGAAAACAATTTATGTAGTCAAAGATGCGATTTGGGAGAAGTTATAGATTAAGAGAATGGTGTTTGAGATGGATAACTCAAATAACGAGCTTTGATATGATGGATTTTTTTGGGGGGTTGACTGAGATGGATGATATGAAGGGAGGAGTAGTGAGAGGAAATGGGGGCGGAGAAAGTATTAGTTGAGAGAGAAATGATGGGGCTAGTGTAAAGAATGTGATTAGGGTTGTGTTGAATTAGGGTATGAACGAGATTATATAGCATGTTCATTGGGGTCATGTTATTTTAATTAGGCCATAAGATGCGTTTGGTATACGTAATGGGATGGAAATGTCCAATTTGGTGTTATAGCATCACATGGGCCCACTTCGTTTCTTATATCATTTGGAGGGCCGAATGTTGTTTTTGTTAAACACATGGAACTTTAATTTGGATCTTTCTTTACTTCTCGTTTTAGTTAAATATTGTTGGGCCGTGTATTTGTGTAAATGGACGGATGAAAATAAGTGTCATATGGGCCAATTTTAAATTGTGTTTCATATATATATTTTTTCTAATAGTCATATATCTGGGTTTGAATGTGACGAGATAATGTGACGTGATAATCGGGACGTGACAAAGTGTCAAAGTGACAAGACAAAAAGACGTGACTGTATGACAAGAATTATTTGACGAGACCAAGAAAAGAAAAATGGCTATATTTTTAGTGGGCTACGGATTGTTTATCAGGTATTATTATTTGAAGTTGAAGACGGATTTTTCCGAAGGTGTGCACTTATTTTATCTTTGAAAGATAACTTGTTCGTGCTTAATCTTAGGATGAAGACTTGATTATCTAGTTTCCAGGTTCGGGTGGTTGGTTGACGACCCGGATAACTATCACTTTAATGAGCTAAATTATTGTACTCCGTGTCACGCGCATAGTCGATGTGGATAATTTCAAGAGGTGTTGTGCTTATATACTTCTTCAGTAATATATTGGGTACGTAGAGATTTCTCCACGGTTCTTCAATCAACAATAGTGCAAGCTTAAGTCACAAGATCAAGGAATTCTTATTCAGTTTCACGTTTGGTATATCTAGTTCATTCCATCAGTGGTCACTTCAAATTTCCTACAAGGGGGTTGGTAAAGATAGCCATGGAAGATTTTATGAGCAGGGAATTTCGATCAGCAGCTGACTCTCACAAAATATATAATTTAGCTTATTTATTATTCTCACGAGATTTCAGGTACATGTGCGTACGATTATTGTTGGTTCCAAGGTTTCGAAACCATCAAGTGGGAAGAAGAAGACATGTTGAACGCACAACGAGTACACGTGAAGAACTTCATACCTTCGTTTGATTTGAAGACATTCCAGGAAGACAAATGTCATAACCGCAGAGAAAATCAGTGTTTTAACTCGTGGCATTATCAGTCTCTAAACGGTACACTATTATTCGATGTTTAATTGTTTTGATGTTGCAATTATTCATCATTATTATTCTATATGGAGAGACATGTACTTCCGGGACTTAATTGACTCTAGCACATCTCCGGAAGAAGATATGTGCATTTCCGGGACTTAATTGACTCTGGTGTTACGATGTCAACTTCATGAATGGGATAAAGTATCTACTTCAGTAATTGAGCTTCATACATGGGATTGGTTTCCTTTCTTCACCTACGTAGGGGAAGAAATGTCTTGATTCTTTCTAGTATGCATAACTTGAACTCTCAGGGGGAAGAAAATTCAGAAGAATTATTCAAGAGTGATAAAGACGTTGTTGATCTACTTGGTGTGCCCCAAACCTTCAATCACTCATAGAAACATTATCATTTCATATGATGGGGTTTGCTTGTTAAATTCTGCTGTGCGCTTAATCATTCTAAGCTTTATTGAAAGCTTTGAAACTGCTTATGAGGATTGTCGGTTTAGGGGGAAGCTATTAAAAAGCTTCTACATCAAGAAGATGTGGCATAAATTAGGGGGAAGTTAATTCAGAAGCTTCTCCTTAACTAGAAGTATATAGATTACTTAGCTCGTGCCGTTACGGTATTTCTACTACAAGTTACTACAAAGATGAGTCGTTTTGAAGTGAAGACTTGAAGTCAAAGGCCTCAGAAGACTTCATCAGCGTTGGACATTTCATGGAAACTTTTGTTCTTAATCATTATGTACTTGTTAGGAAAAATATTGTAAGGAATTCTACACGTCGTCCCATGGGGGAAGATTGTTGAAAATTTACTTTATGTGACGACATTTAAGAATTCCTATTAGTTATCATAGTCACTCACGCAAGGACTAGACTAGGAAACGATTTATAGTATGTATGCGTGAGTGACTATAAGTACCCCTCCAAGGCTTCCAAGGAGGGGTTGTTGTTTTGTGTTTTCTCTTTTTATTATGCAAGTTGTCTTTCTCTCTCTATAACACCTTCAACCCTCTCTCTCTCTCTAAACTTAACAATGGCTACCACCACCATATACCACCCTACTAGACCATCAGATCTGTAAAAAGCAAACCCACAGGAAGTGACTTCTCTGCGGACTTTGATAAGAACCTATTAAGCCCGACCAACTTTCCATTAAGTGATTGTACCTCTTTAAGTGTCCGAGGGGATTGTAGCTGTATCACAACGTCCGTCTTCTCTAGACAAGGCTTGATGCCGTTTGGATTAATCATATACCAAAGGAACATTCCTTCCGTTGCTCCAAACGTGTAATTTTTGGGATTCAGTTTCATGTGATTTTTCTCAATGTGTCGAATGTCTCCTGGATATCACGGAGGAGTTCGTCGTCCGTATGGCTTTTGATAACCAAGTCGTCAACGTAGACTTCAAGGTTATGGCCTATCTGCGAGTCGAAGGCTTTATCAACAAGTTGTTGATATGTCGCGCCTGCGTTCTTGAGTCCGAACGACATTTTTGTGTAACAATTCACGCCCTGACTAGCATGGAATGTCGTCTTCTCCTCGTCTTCCTCCACCATCTGGATCTGATGGTATCGTTTACATGCGTACAAGAAACATTTAAAAGAGTACACACATAAGGATTCCACCTTCCAATCGACTTCTGGTAACAGATAACAATCTTGTGGGCAAGCTTTGTTCAAGTCTGTGAAGTCCACACACATGCGCCAGCTTCCATCATGCTTCTTGACCATGACCGGATTGGAGAGCCACTCATGGTAATAATCCTCGCGTGTGATTCCTGCGTCTACCAGTTTCCGAACCTCGTCCAATATTACCTGGTTGCGTTCTGGTGCTTGACCGTGCTTCTTTTGTTTAACAGGGGGATATCCCGGGCGGATTTTATGTTCTGTGATCGAGCGCGGTACGCCCGTCATATGCTTTGGTTCCCATGCGAATATATCAAGGTCTGCTTTTAGGAGAGAGCACATGGCCTTCTTTCCTTTCTCGGAGAGGTTTCCCCTGATAGCCACCTCTTGTTCTGGATATTCATGGTGGATTACCATTTTCCAATTAGGGGGTGGTGATCCTTTATTTATAGGATCTGGCTGGATTGGTGTTGTCACCGCATGACACTCTGATGCCGGTACGACTGAATTGTAAATAGTGAAAATTCCCCCTTCCACCGAGAATTTAATCATGCCGTGTGTCGTGGACGGGACTGTCCGTATAGCTAGGATTCCTTGTCTTCCAATAATACCATTGTACGGAGAATGTGAAAGTATCACCATAAAGTTCATCCATTCCGTCGTTGAATGCTCTTTATCTCCAATGGTTACCATCAAGCCTAATTGCCCTATCAGCCAGATAGTATCCCCCTAAATCCAATAAGCGGCGACTTGGCCGGCACCAATTGACTTTTAATTTCTGGTCGTAGCTGCACGAAGCAGTGTTTGTAGCGTACTTCCGCCGATGATCCTCCATCCACATACATATGACGAACGTTATGAGTTCCAATGCTTACCTCAATCGTAAGAGGTGTGTCCGCCACATTGATCGCCGTGATAGGAGGGAATGAGATTTCCTTGTCGCGTGAAAATTTTTGACTAACTTTTTGCTTCATCTGGCGCTGCCATGATTTAACCATATATATGGTCGTAGGCTTATCTTTTTGGGAATCTTTTTTTGTCATGATTTTTGTTATCCTTCCCATCCTTGGAATCCTTAACTAGATGTTTGAGCTTGCCTGATCTGATCAGTGACTCTATATGCTTCTTGAGCTGAATGCACTCCTCTATGCCGTGACGCTTGTCATTATGGAACTCACAGAAGCGAGTGCCTTGACGACGATCAACTGGAGTTATCATTGGGGGAGGTCTTGGAAAATTTGCTCCTTCTGTCAATAAGATATCTCGATAAGTCATGTTTAGAGGGGTGAACTTGTCATCCGACCGTCCTCCTTTTTCCTGGTTTTTGTAAACCAAGCTCCTCCCATTGTCGTGGTTGCCTTAGCCACCTGATTGCCTTCTAGGCTGATCGTTTGATCGATAGCCGTGGTTCCCCTTTGTGGGGTAAGTCGCAGTGATAGCGGTCTCCTGTGCACTCGAACACATTCCATGGTCGAGGTGGTTCCTCGAAGGGAGGTTGTTCTTTGGCCCATGGCATCCTCCCCCTTTTTCGAGCTTGAGGAAAAGTACCGCGCGCGGTGCTGCTGAAGTTAAGTATGGATTGGAGGTTTCTCCCCAGATTAAACCTTGCCGTGATGCCTAGGATGATTTAGTCGAAGTTTTGCGTGAGCACGCATTCGATGTCCTCATCATCGAGTGAACCAACTTCCAAGTCCGCCTCGACCACATGTGGCTTTTGAGGCTCCTTACTAGGAGCCTTTGGCGTAGATCCCGGATCGGGATTATTTAGAGTGAGAGTTGGTGGTGGGTTATTGGCGGACGTACCTGCCCCATCGCGAGATTGAAACGATGTGTTTTGGTTATTCGGCTCTCCTGTTTGGCCACCGAGAAGCGGGGTTGGGGTAACTATCACATCACCTATATGCTTCCGATTTCCAGGATTCGTGTTCCTTGGGTTTCCCTGAAGGTGTCCCTTCGTTATTGGTAGAGATTGAGTTTAGTGTAGGGTCCCATGGATGGCGCCAACTTGTTGATACAAAAGTTGGATGATCATAGTAATACGAGGTTTTTACCTAGTATGGAAATTATCGTTGTTCCAGTCTCTTCGAATTGAAAAATGGATTAATGTGCGACTCATCTGTCTTTTGGTGAGAACAAACGTTGTGTCGTTGTAGTAAAAGGAAAAGTGCACAAACTTTAAAGTAAAAGGCGGTTAATTTAATCTAAGACTTATTAAAACTTAAATGGTGCATAATTTAAAACGCTGAAAAGTAAAATGATTAAATGACTTGAAATTAAAGCGTGACGAAAATTAAATTTGACGAAGTATTAAAATGTAACTTAAAAAAACAAAACCAAGCAAAATATAATTCTAAACCCAAAACCATCGGAATCCAGATCGGAAAGCTGTCACCAAGTCCATCGGAATCCAGATCGCAATGTTTCTATCGGAATATGGCTATCGGATAAATGAGAGATGCATCTATCGGAATGTCACTACCATCGGAATACACCCATCGGAATGTGGCTCAGATCGGAATATTGCTATACAAATTTGGGCAGCACTTCGACTCAAAAATACCTCAAGAGCCGTCGGAATGTGCGATCGCAATATGCGATCGCAATCCCAGAATGAGGGGGTTATACTCTAGATCGCAATGCCGTCGGAATCCAAAACCCTTGTCCCAATTCTGTCACAATCAGAATGTGGCTAAGTGGAGCTGTCGCAATGTGTAGAATCCCTTACTTTCGATGGAGTTACAAATTCGCAATATGCACAAGTCCAAATAAGCTAGAACTAATAAGCTGAATTCAAATATTTAAATGCAATGGAAACAAAACGAGACAATAAGCTAAAAAGTTAAAACCTTTCGAAATTTAAAAGACGAAACTTAATAAAATGGATTTTAAAAAGATAAAACCTTTAAGAAAACTTTGAAAACAATTAAGCCAAAGACCAAATAAGCACATAAGATTGTCAAACTTATAGCTTATTTCATACGAAAGCTTAAAAGGAAAAGAAAAGACAAAACTGTTGCTCAAACAAGCAAAAAGATTAAGCAAAAACTTGCTTAATCCGATTTTAAAACAAACCAAAAACAAGAGAAAAGTAGAAGGAGAATGATAAAAGAGAACTTGATTAAAAGTAAATAAAGATCAAACAACAAAAGAAAGAACACTTACTTCAATTAAAGAAATTAAAGTGCAAGACAATTAAGGAAATGACATGAATTTAAATGCAAGTAATTAAAAGGGTGGAAGAGCTAATTGTCACTATTAGCCAACCAAACAAATGAAATGAACTAATGGCCTATTTATAGGGGAGGAGGGGATTAGTGGAAGGAAACTTCCTCCTCTCTTTCTTCTTACTTTAATTATCTTTTAATCCTTCGTCTTTAGTCTTTTAATCTTTTAAATTCTTCGACCTTTTAGACTTTGTCTCGGGATTACTTTAAACTCGTCTTGTGATTTCTTCATAAATTAGACTTGAGTTCTTCGACTTTATTAAACTTCCGTCTTTGGACTTTTTCTTCGATAAATCTTCAGAATAGGCCTTGGACTTACGTTCTTTTTGCACTCTTGATTTCTTGACTTCGTCTTTTGTCTTTTTCTTCGATAAAAGCCCGTGAATGCCCGTGTTTTCTTCCCTTTTCACATTTTTGTCCTAAATCACAACAAAAACACAAACCACGCATAATTCCGACATTTACGACATAAAATATACGTTTTGGCCTGGTTATTATTGTAATTAAGTGGTAAAAGGATGGGTGTTTACACACCTATCAAATCCTCTACACTTGACCATTGCAATGTCCTCATGCAATGCATTAGTTACAAAGCACGTTTAACATTTTCCATCATAATCAATCCATATTGGCCTTTATTAAAGAGATAGAAAATTATAAGCATTCAAAGGAAGAAAGTAAGTAAATAAATCAAAGACATACCTTAGGGTTTTGGAAATGTCATGAATGTTCATCATCCTCAAGTTTCACGTTCCCCATACCAAGCTAAAAAACGAGATCATTGTTATTATAAGTTAGCAAACTCACACGAACTCATGTGGGCCAATTATTTACTTAGACTCCCTTATTCCTAGGTGTATCTCTTATATTTTATTGTTGTCTTGAATGATCACAAGGATGCATTGTTGACTTATTTCGATAGTTATTTAGGCTGAAAATAAAATGGGACGATTTAATCAATAGTTAGCTAAAGGACAAAATCTTTTAAAACTGCTTCTCGGGACCTCATAAAGTTCATATCTTGGCATAACTCGCTTCGCGATTTGAGACCTTTCTCGGCCCGATATTTGGCAGCGACTTCATACTTCAAATCTTGAGAGACATTCATGAAATAATGGCCTTCTCTTCATAATAGGAATTTCTTCACTTGAAGTTTTGAGAGATTCTTCATATTTTGACCACGACTTCTTCATTTTTCTCTAATATTTATTTTGGACTTTGATATACAACGATCCACCTCATTTTTGGACTTGGATCTATTTATCCTCATGCCTTGTTAGGGCCTTTTTGGATAGACTTCTCCATGATCTTTATGGGATTAATTGCTTTTCGTCATGTGTCTCGATCCTTCATATTGATCTTTGATAATTGATTCTTCACATCACTTGGGATCTTTAGCAACAAAATGTAGCCCTCATGCCTTGTTAGGACCTTTTTGGACTCGCCAATCTTCGCATCCCGCTTCAATAAGTTATGCCTTGGCTATGAACTCTAATCCATACCGAGCAACTTTTAAACGATCTTGGGATAGAAGCTAAGTAACTTTTCAAATCGTACAACCTTATTTATTGCAGATAAATTTATTAACAAGCAATGGGAGAATAGGCTTATAATTAACTCACATAATTTCACGAAAGAATACCAAACTTATAATTGACTCTATCATCTCTCGTTCTCCACAATTTAAAATCTCAACTATTGAGACTCGTGGATGCTTAGCCTATTAAATCAAAGTTTTGGGTTTTCGAGTCATCTATAGGATCTTGCAAATTCTTAGACTTTTTCAAGTTTAGAAATCGCATTTTAAAGTTCCCTTGATAAACAACTCTCTAGGATCAATTATAGGAACTTGCGAAAAGTTCTTTCTCTTAACCCGTGAGAGTTAAAACTTTCGCGTTTTAAAGCTCCCTATATAAAAGCCTAGCAAAACTTGACTTAAACACGTTAAGGATACTAGCTAGAGTGAACTTAGATAAGTAAACTCGGGTTGAGTCAAAAGATTCACAACGTTTGAAAATTAAAACCACTTTATTAAAATTTATTCTAGTAAAGAAAAAAATAACTATACAAAGGTGAAACTAATAGGCCAAAATAGATCAAAAATTTTGAAAAATGTCGAAAAATTGATTTTCCGGTTAAAATGAGGACAAATACAAGGAAAAGACCACTTAACTTCAATAGAAGTCCCCCTACACTTGATATAAACATTGTCCTCAATGTTTAAGCATGTGAGAGTAGACTCCCATACTTAGGACATTGTGCACTTTGTTTAAATCTTGCTAAGAAAGAGACAACTAAAGAGATTCCTATTTTAATATTGAACAATATAAAATAGTGAATCGAAAAGAGTTTAGGATAGAACCGGGAAGACGGAAACACGGGTCGTCAAAAATCATCATGAATGGATCATTGAGCGCTCGAATCCCTGAATATGAGAAGAGAGGAAATAGCAAACAACAACGGTTCCCCCTACACTTAGGATAAAGATAGCTATAAGATAGATACATGGGTTGCCTCCCAAGAAGCGCTTGATTTTTGTTCACCGAGTCGTGAGCCTGACTCGACCTTGATTAGCATAGGAAGAAGCATAAAACACATCCACCGGGATCAAATACATAGTTTTCGTCCATCAAATAGCACAAGCTTAAGGCAAACAAGGCAAGCCAAAGAAGAGTAGGCAAGGTTCCCTTAAGCAAAGATGGAGCACGGTGGTAGCAAGGGTGAAGAGGTGCAAGCATATCTCCAGTAGTTCCAAAAATGTTTCCTTTTATTTCATCAGATGGATACTGAGATGGCTGAAGAATATCGATACCGGGGTCGAACACCTTTTCCGTTAGGGGAAAATAGCACTCAGGCTCAGTAGAATTTGAAGAAGATCCGCTAAGAAAATGCACAACCTCGTCCTCAGAAGGTGGATAAAGAGGTGTCAAAACATACGTGCTGCGGATGTTGGTGTCGTCCGGTTGCTTCTCCTTTGAAAGAATTTTCTTCAAATCCGTAGAAGGATGAAGACCATTGATGTGTCGTTGATACTATAGTGATAATTTGAGATACGTTATAGGGTAAATTAGAAAACTACCTTTAGGAAAAAGTAATAGACTAATATTACCAATGACGAATTCAATTAAACACGTGAATGAAACAAGTTCGTTGTACACGAAGATCGAGTGAATTTGAGACGTTTTGCTTTGATTTGGACAATTGGTTTGAATTGGTTTTCGATTTTTAAACTAAAAATTAAATCTACCAATTTTTAAACTATTTAATATTATCCTAAAGTGCATGAATCGTTAACCACGCTATTATTAAAATCTACAAACAATTAATTGTTTAAAAATTAAAACTATTTAAAATTTAAACTATTTAAATAAGCTATAAAAATTAATAATCTATTTAATAAAAATAAATTTTAATCTATTTTAAAAAAAAATTAATTAAACTTTAAAACTAATAAACTTTATTTAAAAATTACTTAAATCAAATCTATTAAAAACTATTTTTATTTAAATCTATTATTATAAAATCAAATTAATTAAAAATAAACTAATTAAGCTATTTAAAATTAATAAAAACATTTTTATTTATTTTATTTTATTTATTATTAATGAAACTAAAACTTACTTTTAACAAAAATAATAAAAAGTTATTAAGAAATGTAATTTACTTAAAACTCAATTAGAAACCAAAACTGCCAGATTCAAATACACTATTTTAATCAAATTCCTGATATAAAAATCAAAACAGCTAGTAGCCCAGTTGGCAAACACGCATGACAACTAAAGGGGAGGTCTCGAGTTCGAGACCCCTAAGTGACATATTTTTTTGGATTTAATTTCTTTTTGGACAGTTGATGAAAATTAGTCTCAGGAGAGACTTTTATGAAGCTTATTTAAATTAAAGCTGTCAGGAAACAGCTTATTTGCTTATCAAGTGACTCTGATAAGCTAAAACTTGATCAATAACAAAGTAATTAACTCAAAACATCCAACATTAACACAACCTTATACGACTCAAAATATCCAACAAAATCTAAGATAACTGGCAATTTAAATTCAATCAGTTCAGCAATCTTAAATTAGCAGATACCAAATTGAAAAGAATAACAAAATTACATTCAAACAGATTCAAACATCCACTAGCAGTAAAAGAAAACTAATCTTATCAAACGTAAATTCAAGGTGAGCAGTATCAGTTTTAAAACAAATCTAAAATTTACTTGAGTAAACCGCAGTCAAAAATTACTTTTGCAACTTATATTAGCAGAAAAACTAATCCTTATCAATATTATCCAAACACAGTTACTAAAAAAAACTCTCCAGCAACTCAACTTCAAACATCCAGTAATCTCATCAAACAATTCAGGAAAATAACATCATGAGATAAAACTCTAAAACTAACTACTTATCCACTCAAAATCAGCAGGAAGCTACTATGAAATTCATTTAAGGCAATCACAAATCACTATAAGTCTAGCAGATATAGTAAAGCAATAACCACTCAAATTTACAGTATGATTAAAACAAGCAGTTAATTCAAAACACTAAGCAGATAAAGCTAACATCAAAAACTGCTTAAACTTATCCTAATGAGCAGATTTAATTAAACATCTAAAATGAAACATAAAATGAAAAGAGATTAGAACCTTTTGGGATAACCTTTGAGCAGTAGGGTTGCGCTGAGCAACCTAACGAACCGGAAATCAAACCACCATCACCATCAAACTCCATCTCGAACCATAATATTCGAACCCCTTTTTTTAGGGCTTTCCAGTAGGGAAAGTATTTCCAATATATTTTACCAGATTAGATGATAAAAGCTATTAAACAGCTTACATCAAATAACTCTTATCATTATTATATCAAAGCAGATTATAAGAAATAATATTAAACATTAAATTTAAACAGTAAATTAGGCGAGATTTAAATCAAACCAAATCAACTTTATATTAATAATCAGGAGATTACAAAACTTATGAAAAGAAATTACAAAATACTTCTAAAATCTATTTTAACAAAATAACGACTAGTAAAAAAAATTGGATGATTTACAAGTATTTTTGGGGTGGGTTTTTATAGCCATCCCAGGGCTTTGCTGGGAAGAATATCCGAATATTCTTGGGTAGATTCCTTCTGATTTCCGGCCCTTGGATCTTCTTTTTCTCTCTCTTTGATTGATCGGATGGTTGAGATGACACACACTAGCACACGGATTGCCAACGTGGCATCCGTGTGTTAGTTGTGTTTCTTTTCTGCTCTCTGATTGGTTGATATAGGAGATTGAGGTGTCATCTCCAATAACAAGCTGCCACGTAGCCTCTGCTAGCCATCTTTCTCTTCCTTAAAAATTGGGGGAATTAATTCCCCCACACTTGAATCAAGTGTGTGAACAAAAGCCCTTTATTATTTAGGCGAATTACCGGTCTAGGGTTTTTGTGAATAGTACTTTTGTGCCTGGTTTTTGTGATGAAGAAGAAGAGTAGCATAGAACTCATCGAAAGTATTTAATGTTGAGTGTGTGAAACGAGTAGAAGTAAAAGTGAGTGGATCAATTTATTTATTGGGAGAAAACGTGTTTAAAAAATGAGTGGGGTAAGGAACGGTTTTATTTATTGTGAAAAAGTGAATGGAGGTAACATGTGTGACAGAGAGTGAGTTTATATAAACTCAAGAAACATTCGTTTAACAAACCCCATAAGGCCCCATTCACGTTTTAAATTTAACCATCCATGAGCAATTTGGGCTTATAGCCTAAAACTTATACTACTTCCATCCGTTTAATAATAATCCTTTGGGCCTAATGGGCTATTTGAATTTTCATGCAACTCATACTATTAACTTGAATCATAAATGGGCCTTTGAGCCCATTTACCCAATTATGGGACCCACTTGACCAAAATCCTTTATTAAAATATTAAATCCTCTAAATTGAACTCGATTTTGGCTTCTTCAATCTTTTTCTTCAAACTCGTGTCGATTTTGCCGGTTTTCGCGTTCTTGGTACCTACACACATTAAAACAAGAAATACACATACACAAGGCATATTTGATACATTTCATGCATAATTTCATTGTTTTAAGCTACAAATGATATGAGTATTTACACTCATATCAAATCCCCCCTTGCTAAACAATTGCCGTGTCCTCACGCAATGATAAAATAAAACACTAACTACACCATTATTCAACTATTGACATTTTATTTTGCAAAGACATAATGTATTGCTTCATTTTTGAAAAATAACTTTAAGGATCATTAAACTCAAATATATTCATCGTCCCCGACTTTTCACTTTTCCATGCCAAGTGCAAAAACAAGATCATTGTTATTATAAGTTAGCAAACTAACACGAACTCATGTGGGCCAATTATTCACTTAGACTCCCTTATTCCTAGGTGTATCTCTTATATTTTATTGTTGTCTTGAATGATCAAGAGGATGCATTGTTGACTTATTTCGATAATTTATTAAGCCGAAAATAAAGTGAACGATTTAACCAATAGTTAGCTAAAGGACAAAATCTTTTAAAACTGCTTCTCGGGACCTCATAAAGTTCATATCTTGGCATAACTTGCTTCGCGATTTGAGACCTTTCTCGGACCGATATTTGGCAGCGACTTTATACTTCAAACCTTGAGAGACGTTCATGAAATAATGGTCTTCTCTTCATATAGGAATTTCTTCACTTGAAGTTTTGAGAGATTCATACTTGGACCACGACTTCTTCATTTTTCTCCAATCTTTATTTGGGATTTTGATATACAACGATCCGCCTCCTTTTTGGACTTGGCTTTATTTATCCTCATACCTTCTCAAGGCCTTTTTGGATAGACTTCTCCATGACTTTTGGGGAGTATTTGCTTTTCGTCGTGTTATATTGATTTTCGATAAATGATTCTTCACATCACTTGGGATCTTTAGCAATAAAATATAGCCCTCGTGTCTTGTTAGGACCTTTTTAGACTCGCCAATCTTCGCATCCCGCTTCAATAAGTTATGCCTTGGCTATGAACTCTAATCCATACCGAGCAACTTTTAAACGATCTTGGGCTAGAAGCTAAGTAACTTTTCAAATCGTACAACCTTATTTATTGCAGATAAATTTATTAGCAAGCGATGGGAGAATAGGCTTATAATTAACTCACATAAATTCCCGAAAGAATACCAAACTTATAATTGGCTCTATCATCTCTCGTTCTCCATATTGTAAAATTTCAAGAATGTGAAATCAATGGATACTTAGCCTATTAAATCAAAGTTTTGGGTTTTCAAGTCATCTATAGGATCTTGCATCTTCTTATACTTTTTCAAGTTTTAGAATTTGCGTTTTAAAGTTCCCTTGATAAACGACTTTCTAGGATCAAGTATAGGAGCTTGCGAAAAGTTCTTGTTCTTAACTTATATGAATTAAGACTTTCGCGTTTTAAAGCTCCCTACATAATAGCCTAGCAAAACTTAATTCAAATACGTTAAGGAAAAGCTAAGGTTAAAAACCGAGTCGAGTCAAAAACTATTCTTATTTTCACCAACGGAAAGCCTACATTCGTGTCAAAAACACTTATTTTATTTATTAAAACTTAAAAATAACACTAAAAATTTAAAATTTTATTGAAAAATGAGAAAAACAATGCGTTTGGACACGACAAAAGCAATTGCAAGCGATTAAATCGATTGACTCCCCCATGCTAAAACCAAACATTGTCCTCAATGTTTCTTAGATCAAGAGTAACACCCCTTGCTAAAATACGAAGAGTCTAATGCAAAATCCTAGCATGGAAAGAGCACGCAAATCTATAAGCCGTTATTAATTATGCCTCAAGATAAAACGTTAGTCGATAAAAATCAAGGGTAAAGAGTGTGCCCCTTTTTGGCATTTAAAGAATAGAAGATCAAGTGGACCGACAAAAACCGAACACGAGAGTCTTCAATATTAGGGTCATACCTAAGATCACAACACAACAAAACACGAACACGAGCTTGAAAGATCAAGCCTTATTAGTTGTTAGAAAATAGAAAGAAGAAAGAATGTATGGGACTCCCCCACAAGGCACCTCGTTTTTGTTAACCGAGTCATGAGCTCGACTCGATCCCCGCATTCATTGGTCCTTAGGGAAAGTGGTGAAAACCAGCACATTGGAATAGAATCCAACATAAATCACGATGCCGGGGTCAAAGATTACATCCTCGTTGTCAGATGACAAACGAAAGGATAAAACTCTAACACAAATCTCTAATAAGAGATGGTAGTCACAACTAATGGTATGGATAAAGCATGCTCCCCGAGATAAACTCTCACCAAGATGATTAAAAAGTCTTTCAATTATTGCATCGGTGAAAGGCCGAGATTTCCCTAAATCAACGATTCCGGGGTCAAATACCTCGTCCTCGGTGGAGAAAGGTATAGACAACAAGGTGTCGTCCCCCCATGCAAATCCTAAATCATATAAAGCACATAGTAATGGTGGTACAAAAGTCTCAACACTAGTGGTTTCAACTTGCATGACTTTGTTGACCTTATCACTCTTAGGAATGTGAATAAAGGGGTCATGGTACTCAAAACGAGTCGCATGAAAAACCCTCACATTAAGATCAAAGCGAGTGGGAAGGATAATTGGAGCAAAAGTAATTTCTCCCTCCGGTTCAACATTATCATCATCATAAATCGGGTGAGCAAGCCAAGAATCTTCATCACCGTCATTAGACTCTTCCTCAAATTCCGAAGGAATGTCTATATAAAGAAACTCATCAACCTCCTTTATGAGAAGTTCATCATCACAAAGGTTGTGAGATGTAGGAGGTATGATGCTCTCAAAATCCTTTTGAAACAATGGATTATTGTTCAATGAAGCTTCAAAGAGAGGATTTGAGTAGGTCACAAAAGTGTCATCAATCTTGTCATCACAAGATATATCCGACAAAGTATCAAGTGTATCACACTCGGATACAAGATCATCATTCTCATTTGAAGGAAATTCATCGGTGAATTCCTCGAGAATGGTAGGTAAAACACAAGACTCACGCTCGATCTCAAGATCGGAAACGTCTTCAGTTCCCCGTGGAAGTGGATCAATGATAGCAAAAAGTTCATCGATGAACTTATCACATGAATAGTCACTAACCTCACTCGGTGTGAAGTTAGGAATCAAAGGCTCTTCAATTGAAGATTGTGCCTTAGGAACATGATCCTTAGAAGAGAGTGAAAATGAGTCCATTTTCAAAGATTGTTCAATTAAAGCAATATCACTCTCGGGATCAAAATTCTCATTAACAAACTCACTAGCATCAAAAGGCTCACTTAAGTAATCATCAATTTCTTTTTCAATCTTAGCACTATCATCCTCGTGTGGAGTGAGTGTAGATGAGGAAAGATTACAACATGTTTCAACAAAGCAAGCTTCTTCATTAGACTTTAACTTTTTACTTTCACAATATGGAGTTTCCAAAATTGGAAAAACACCTTTATCAAAAAGAGCTTTCTTATTACTTCCAATTGTCTCAACAAGTTTTACACTTTCAACTTTCTTAGGAGCAAATCTTGGAATCTTTTCTGTTTTAAAAACAATGCTTTTATCTCCATAAAAAAACTTAATCTCCTCTTTCCTCATATTAACTTGAATTTAAGCTGTGCACAAAAATGGTCGTCCTAAAATAATTGGCACACGAGGATTGGTCTCATAATCAACTATAGCAAAATCGGCTAAGTACAAGAAATTCCCCACTTTTATAATGACATTTTCCGCTATACCAACCGGTCGAGTGGTGGTTCCATTAGCAAGCTCAATGATCATACGAGTGGTACTAAGTGGTGCATAGTCAATAGTCTTCCAAAGGGCTAGGGGCATTATGTTAATGCTAGCTCCTAGATCAGCTAGGCCTTTGCAAACCCCAAGCTCATTGAAAATACAAGGTATCAAGAATTGACCCGGATATTTATACTTCTCGGGAAAGAAATCAAAGAAAACCGAGGTACTAATCACATTCAAAGTAGCCTTAGTGACTTCTAGAAAAGTTTCCTTAGGTGGAGGCTTAAACTCAATCACTTCAACTTCATCTAAATTTTCACAATCATCATAAACGGTTATGGCCTTAAGCTCTCCCTTCGGGTTTGGAATGGTGTTACTAGGTAAGCAACCCGAAGAAGTAGATGGTTTAGACATAAATCCCTCAAACATCGAAAGCAATTTATTTTGACCTTGTTCCAAACTTTGTTGCATACAATTGTGACTTTGCTCTAATCTTTGCTCAAAACGGTTTTGGTTTTGTTCAACTCTTTGTTGATTAAGCTCAATCTTATTGTTTTGCCCTTTAATCGTATTTTGAAACTCATTTTTCAAAGTTTCCATTTGTCCTTGAATGTTGTTTTGAAAAGCTTTTAAATTTGCCTCATTCGTTTTAATATAGCTTGTCAAATCATTTTGATTATTCCCTTGAAAACCTTGATTGTTTTGATTAGCATTAAACCCATTTCCTTGATTATAATTCCTTTGGTTACCACGGTTAAAATTATTCCCATTGTTTCCATTGTTGTACCTATTTTGAACCGGTGGAAAAACCGGTGGAGCAACATGATTTTGACGAGGAACTTAACCGTTGGAGCCATAAGTTCCCGTCGCGGCAAAAGCACTAGCTTGATCAATCCCCGTGGTTAAACAAACAAGATTAGGATGTGCTCCACCACATGATACACAAACATTCTCAACCATATTAATCGATCCATGAGGATTCTTCCTAAGCTCATTCAACAAAGTCGCGAATCCACTATCAATCTTAGAGTCCAATCTAGCAATCTCGGGATTAAATGAATTCACATTGGAAACACCCGGTGTGTTTCGTGAATATTGTGCTCTAGACTTATTCTCAATTATTCCCCACGCGTCTCTCGGAGTTTTTCTTAAAAGATTACCACCCGCGGCAGCATTTAAAGAATCTTGTTCAATCATATTTAGCCCATTATAGAAAGTATTTATTTGATGCAATTCCGAGAAACCGTGGTGTGGACATTGTCTCAACAAATCTTTAAATCTTTCCCATGCAACCCCAAACGATTCATGCACTTTTTGTTCAAATCTAGTGATCTAATTCTTAAAGTGTGTTGTCTTAGAAGGTGGAAAGAAATAACTCATGAACTTAGACACTAAATCATCCCATGTTAAGATCGATCCCGGTGGTTCTTTCTCATACCAAATCTTAGCATTACCCTCGAGCGAGTACGGAAAAAGCATGAGCTTAATCGCGTCATTCAGCACATCTCTAAACTTGAGAGTCGAGGTAATTCGAAGAAAATTCCGAATGTGAGAGTGCGGGTTATCGGTCTCATTGCCACGAAATTGGTCGGCACGAATGAGCGATAAAAGACCCGTCTTAATCTCATAATGATCCGCCAAAATAGCCGGCACAACGATTGCTTTCCCATACCCTTCGGTGGGTGCACGGAGCAATTTCTCCATTGTTCGGTTATCGACCATCTCTACAACAATAGGTGGAAGCTCGGGTTCCACTATTCGTTGTTGACGATTTCTATTTCTACGAGGAATATTTTCAAGCCTATTAAAATCAATCACAAGACGAGAAGAACGTAATTGCATACACTACAAAGACGAGAATTTAGAGGATTGAAGAAAGGAATTTAGACAAGAAAAAGATTATTTTTGGTATTTTATTTGGTATTGCTCAATCAATAATGATCGATAAAAAACAAGGAATAAGGATAACTACTATGGAAGTAAATTACCCTCGGTCGACTTTGAAACGATAGGTGAAAACCTAAACGTCTCGAGGTTCAATAAGTAAACAACAAAAATAAGATTTATTACTACTTGAGTCGGCAAACCAATAATAGGTTGTCCCTCTCAATATACGCACAAGCAAGCGGGGAAACGAGGTGGCACAAAGCACTTAAAAACCTTTTTCCTTAGACGGCCTTTTATAGCACGTCGCCTTATACCCACCTTATAGTTTGTATAATCGAGTTCAAACTTCTTATCAGTATTTATCTATTTTGCCTTTTATTTTTGTTTTGGATTCGACTACAATAGCTAGGTGATGAAATCCCAACTAAAGCTTATTTGAAAAGTATGTAAATTTATTGTTCTATGTAATACAATATATTATTCACAAAAAACGAGAAAAACGATACATACTATATAATAGAAAAATAACAAAACTTTCCGAGGACGGAAAGGGTCTTCAAATCAACGATCAACAAATCTCCACAAAAGCGAATCGTACACACGATCCCCGGCAGCGGCGCCAAAATTTTTGATGTGTCGTTGATAGTATAGTGATAATTTGAGATACGTTATAGGGTAAATTAGAAAATTACCTTTAGGAAATAGTAATAGACTAATATTACCAATGACGAATTCAATTAAACACGTGAATGAACCAAGTTCATTGTACACGAAGATCGAGTGAATTTGAGACGTTTTGCTTTGATTTGGACAATTGGTTTGAATTGGTTTTCGATTTTTAAACTAGAAATTAAATCTACCAATTTTTAAACTATTTAATATTATCCTAAAGTGCATGAATCGTTAACCACACTATTATTAAAATCTACAAACAATTAATTGTTTAAAAATTAAAACTATTTAAAATTTAAACTATTTAAATAAGCTATAAAAATTAATAATCTATTTAATAAAAATAACTTTTAATCTATTTAAAAAAATTAATTAAATTTTTAAAACTAATAAACTTTTTTTAAAAATTACTTAAATCAAATCTATTAAAAACTATTTTTATTTAAATCTATTATTATAAAAATCTAATTAATTAAAAATAAACTAATTAAGCTATTTAAAATTAATAAAAACATTTTTATTTACTTTATTTTATTTATTATTAATGAAACTAAAACTTACTTTTAACAAAAATAATAAAAAGTTATTAAGAAATGTAATTTACTTAAAACTCAATTAGAAACCAAAACTACCAGATTCAAATACACTATTTTAATCAAATTCCTGATATAAAAATCAAAACAGCTAGTAGCCCAGTTGGCAAACACGCATGACAACTAAAGGGGAGGTCTCGAGTTCGAGACCCCTAAGTGACATATTTTTTTGGATTTAATTTCTTTTTGGACAGTTGATGAAAATTAGTCTCAGGAGAGACTTTTATGAAGCTTATTTAAATTAAAGCTGTCAGGAAACAACTTATGTGCTTATCAGATAAGTGTCTCTGATAAGCTAAAACTTGATCAATAACAAAGTAATTAACTCAAAACATCCAACATTAACACAACCTTATACGACTCAAAACATCCAGCAAAATCTAAGATAACTGGCAATTTAAATTCAATCAGTTCAGCAATCTTAAATTAGCAGATACCAAATTGAAAAGAATAGCAAAATTAAATTCAGACAGATTCAAACATCCACTAGCAGTAAAAGAAAACTAATCTTATCAAATGTAAATTCAAGGTGAGCAGTATCAGTTTTAAACCAAATCTAAAATTTACTTGAGTAAACCGCAGTCAAAAATTACTTTTGCAACTTATATCAGCAGAAAAACTAATCCTTATCAATATTATCCAAACACAGTTACTAAAAAAAAACTCTCCAGCAACTCAACTTCAAACATCCAGTAATCTCATCAAACAATTCAGGAAAATAACATCATGAGATAAAACTCTAAAACTAACAACTTATACACTCAAAATCAGCAGGAAGCTACTATGAAATTCATTTAAGGCAGTCACAGATCACTATAAGTCTAGCAGATATAGTAAAGCAATAACCACTCAAATTTACAATATGATTAAACAAGCAGTTAATTCAAAACACTAAGCAGATAAAGCTAACATCAAAAACTGCTTAAACTTATCCTAATGAGCAGATTTAATTAAACATCTAAAATGAAACATAAAATGAAAAGAGATTAGCACCTTTTGGGATAACCTTTGAGCAGTAGGTTTGCGCTGAGCAACCTAACGAACCGGAAATCAAACCACCATCACCATCAAACTCCATCTCGAACCATAATATTCGAACCCCTTTTTTTAGGGCTTTCCAGTAGGGAAAGCTATTTCCAATATATTTTACTAGATTAGATGATAAAAGCTATTAAACAGCTTACATCAAATAACTCTTATCATTATTATATCAAAGCAGATTATAAGAAATAATATTAAACGTTAAATTTAAACAGTAAATTAGGCGAGATTTAAATCAAACAAAATCAACTTTATATTAATAATCAGGAGATTACAAAACTTATGAAAAGAAATTAAAAAATACTTCTAAAATCTATTTTAACATAATAACGACTAGTAAAAAAAATTGGATGATTTACAAGTATTTATGGGGTGGGTTTTTATAGCCATCCCAGGGCTTTGCTGGGAAAAATATCTGAATATTCTTAGGTAGATTCCTTCTGATTTCCGGCCCTTAGATCTTCTCTTTCTCTCTCTTTGATTGATCGGATGGTTGAGATGACACACACTAGCACACGGATTGCTAACGTGGCATCCGTGTGTTAGTTATGTTTCTTTTCTGCTCTCTGATTGGTTGATATAGGAGATTGAGGTGTCATCTCCAATAACAAGCTGCCACGTAGCCTCTGCTAGCCATCTTTCTCCTCCTTAAAAATTGGGGGAATTAATTCCCCCACACTTGAATCAAGTGTGTGAACAAAAGCCCTTTATTATTTAGGCGAATTATTGGTCTAGGGTTTTTGTGAATAGTACTTTTGTCCCTGGTTTTTGTGATGAAGAAGAAGAGTAGCATAGAACTCATCGAAAGTATTTAATGTTGAGTGTGTGAAACGAGTGGAAGTAAAAGTGAGTGGATCAATTTATTTATTGGGAGAAAACGTGTATAAAAAATGAGTGGGGTAGGAACGGTTTTATTTATTGTTAAAAAGTGAATGGAGGTAACATGTGTGACAGAGAGTGAGTTTATATAAACTCAAGAAACATTCGTTTAACTAACCCTAAAAGGCCCCATTCACGTTTTAAATTTAACCATCCATGAGCAATTTGGGCTTATAGCCCAAAACTTATACTACTTCCATCCGTTTAATAATAATCCTTTAGGCCTAATGGCCTATTTGAATTTTCAAGCAACTCATACTATTAACTTGAATCATAAATGGGCTTTTGAGCCCATTTACCCAATTGTGGGACCCACTTGACCAAAATCCTTTATTAAAATATTAAATCCTCTAAATTGAACTCGATTTTGGCTTCTTCAATCTTTTTCTTCAAACTCGTGTCGATTTTGCCGGTTTTCGCGTTCTTTGTACCTACACACATTAAAACAAGAAATACACATATACAAGGCATATTTGATACATTTCATGCATAATTTAATTGTTTTAAGCTACAAATGATATGAGTATTTACACTCATATCAACCATAATCATCAAAGCCCAAAGGAGGGGCATCACTCTCATGAGGGAAGTATGTATTGAGAAAAGTAGAAAAGTCTTCCTCAAATGAGTAGTCATCCAAAGTAGGATTAAGCATGGTTGGCGGAGGATCTTCATCATGAGAAGAATCACTCAAAAGAGTATCGGCCTCATCAAAATCATCATAAGTGAGCATGTCGGGATACTCGGAAGTAAAATCATCATAATCATCCCCATCGGAGCTAGAATCATCATCATAAGCATCATAGATCGGTGGAGAATCATATATGGGTGAAGGTTCCAAATTGGAGAGAGAATCATCCACATCATCTTGAAACAGTGGAGTATCATTGCAAGAATCGAATAGAGGATTGTTGCAGAAGACAAAATCATCAAGCACATTAATCATATTCGCTGATTCTCTTCCATAGGATTTGCTTGTAAGCTTCCCCATTTCAAAAACTTTTGCATCATCCCCCACTCTTAAGATGAGTTCACACTTATCCACATCTATTAAAGCTCTACCGGTTCTCAAAAATGGGCGTCCAAGTATTAACGGAATACGAGGGTCCATTTCATAATCAACAACGACAAAGTCGACCAGAAAAGTGAATGTGCCAATTTTAATGAACACATCTTCGGCAATACCAACGGGGTAAGCGAGAGTGCGATTGGCTAGCTCAAGAGTCATCTTTGTGGGTGTAAGGTCGGGTAATGATAACTTTTTCCAAACACTTAAAGGCATCAAATTTATACTGGCCCCGAGATCAGCTAAGGCAGTAAATTTGTCGGTTTGGTTAAAAGAACAAGGTAGCATAAAACGACCGGGATCTCCAAGTTTTTCCGGAAGTTCTTTAAGAAGGATTGTAGAGCAATTTTCATTCAAGCGAGTATTAACAAACTCGACCATCTTCTCCTTCTTACTAAGCAATTCCTTAAACATCTTGACAAATTATGGCATTTGAGCAAGAGCTTCAACAAGGGTAAAGGTGACTTTCATGCCGACAATCTTTTCCAAAAAGTTAGCGACTAAAATGTCATTCTTAATCAAAATTCTAGCCTTGTTGAGTCGAGAAGGGTAAGGAATGCTGGGGTTGGGTGGTGGAGGTGTAGAAGGTAAAGGTTGAGATGTTGAAGGGTTAAAGGTGGAAGGTAGGGTTGGTGGAGGGTTCGACTTGGGTACTTCTTCACGACGAGGCAGAGACGGTAATGGTGTACTAATACTAGGTGTGGGAGTAGTAGGGATAAATGGTGGTGTAAGAGGTGTAGATGGTGTAACTGGGGGTGGGATAGATGGTCCTACTACGGTTATTCCACTGCGTGTAGTAATAGCACTCACATTCGCTCTCGGGTTGGTGATGGTGTTTGAAGGTAGAGATCCCGAAGTAGAGGGTTGAGTGGTGGGTAAGAAACTGGCCATCATATTCTTCAAATCATTCGTTTGATTGTTGAAGGAGGATTGTATATCATTTTGAAGCTCGGATCTAATGTCATTCCCTTGCTTAGTGATATCCCCTTTCAAATTGATAATTTGGCTTTGCAGATTCTTAATTTTCTCTCCTTGGGTTCTCATTAAGGCTTCAACATCTTGATTCATGGGTGGGGCTTGTTGAGCGGGTGGGTGATAAGGATTAGAAACTCGAGGTGGGATTTGGTTGCTTCTATTGTATTTGTTGTTGGAGTTGTAGTTTTAAGGAGAAAAACCGGGTGAAAGGTAGTTGTTTGACCGGTAACTTAGCAAATTTCGATCCCCTTGAGATCGGGCTTGGTAATTTTCCGGTGAATAGTTACCATAAGCCGCATATACGTTTTCCGGATTGCCTTGAGTAGAAGGACAATCAGTGTATGAGTGAGGAACGCCGCATGTCTCACAAGAAGGTGCTACCGCTTTAACTTGTTGTTGGTTTGAAGCGATGAGCAAGATATTTTTGTTCATTTCTGCCATCATGCGGGTGAATTCGGTCATATCGGGGTTTGCTGAAGTAGAAGAAACATTAACTCTCGGGTTGTTCCTTGAAGAAGCGGAGGAATCCCAATTTTTGTGATGAGTAGTCATGTTCTCAATAAGCTCTCTACACTCCTCGGGTCTTCTTTTCATAAATGTGCCACCGGCGGCTGCATTAATCGTATCACGAACCGTTGTAGAAAGTATCAATTAAATTCACGGGGAGCATGTTGTGGTTTGGAAAACGATCGATTAAAACATTATATCTTTCCCAAGCATCAAAGAGAGATTCATCGGGTTCTTGCATAAAACCGCTGATTTGATTTCTAAGGTTCGTGACCATGGATGGTGGAAAGTAGCACGACAAAAATCGTTGAGTCATGTCATCCCAAGTATGAATGGAATTCTTCGGGAGACGATCAAACCATTTCTCGGCGTGGTGTGATAAAGTATGTGGGAAGAGTTGAAGGCGAAGAACATCCATAGTAGCACCGGGCAACTTCATGCTTTGAGTAATAGTAATGAATTTGTCGAGGTGTTTGTTGGCATTATCATCAGGAAATCCGCGAAATGGATTAGTTTGCACTTGTTGTATCATGTGATGCTTCAACGAAAACTCCGGAGCCGTGATTTGCATCGGCGCAATCGGTCCTCCTCGTCCAAACATTGTGGGTTGACAAAGCTCCTCCATTGTCCGAAGATCAGGCTGTGGAAGAACATTGTTGTTGTTATTGTTGAGGGCGGTGGATTATTGTTGTTGTTTACACCTGCCATAGCTAAATCTTCACGAGTCTCGGGCTCTGGATAAGTAGAAGATCTAGTACGCATACACCTTCGAAAGCAAAAGAAAACAATACCAAACACAAAGAGAATATATATACACTATAAAGAAAATAAAAATCTTTTTGGTCTTTTGAAAATTTTTAATTTTTATGGATTTTTTGAAATTTTTATTTTTTTATGGATTTTTGAAATTTTTAAGCAAGAAAAATAACGCTCACGAATGAACGGATCCCAAAAAGCAACACGTCTCTCACAGAAAACCGTTAATCTTTACGAAAAGAGCCGGCAGCGGCGCCATTTAATACGATGTTTTTACCTAGTATGTAAATTATCGTTGTTCCAGTCTCTTCGAATTGAAAAATGGATTAATGTGCGACTCAACTGTCTTTTGGTGAGAACAAAGGTTGTGTCGTTGTAGTAAAAGGAAAAGTGCACAAACTTTAAAGTAAAAGGCTGTTAATTTAATCTAAGACTAATTAAAACTTAAATGGTGCACAATTTTAAACTTTGAAAAGTAAAATGATTAAATGACTTGAAGTTAAAGCGTGACGAAAATTAAATTTGACGAAGTATTAAAAATGTAACTTAAAAAAACAAAACCAAGCAAAATATAATTCTAAACCCAAAACCATCGGAATCCAGATCGGAAAGCTGTCACCAAGTCCATCGGAATCCAGATCGCAATGTTTCTATCGGAATATGGCTATCGGATAAATGAGAGATGCATCTATCGGAATGTCACTACCATCGGAATACACCCATCGGAATGTGGCTCAAATCGGAATATTGCTATACAAATTTGGGCAGCACTTCGACTCAAAAATACCTCAAGAGCCGTCGGAATGTGCGATCGCAATATGCGATCGCAATCCCAGATCGGAATGAGGGGGTTATACTCTAGATCGCAATGCCGTCGGAATCCAAAACCCTTGTCCCAATTCTGTCACAATCGGAATGTGGCTAAGTGGAGCTGTCGCAATGTGTAGAATCCCTTACTTCCGATGGAGTTACAAATTCGCAATAAGCACAAGTCCAAATAAGCTAGAACTAATAAGCTGAATTCAAATATTTAAATGCAATGGAAACAAAACGAGACAATAAGCTAAAAAGTTAAAACCTTTCGAAATTTAAAAGACGAAACTTAATAAAATGGATTTTAAAAAGATAAAACCTTTAAGAAAACTTTGAAAACAATTAAGCCAAAGACCAAATAAGCACATAAGATTGTCAAACTTATAGCTTATTTCATACGAAAGCTTAAAAGGAAAAGAAAAGACAAAACTTTTGCTCAAATAAGCAAAGAGATTAAGCAAAAACTTGCTTAATCCGATTTTAAAACAAACCAAAAACAAGAGAAAAGTAGAAGGAGAATGATAAAAGAGAACTTGATTAAAAGTAAATAAAGATTAAACAACAAAAGAAAGAACACTTACTTGAATTAAAGAAATTAAAGTGCAAGGCAATTAAGGAAATGACATGAATTTAAATGCAAGTAATTAAAAGGGTGGAAGAGCTAATTGTCACTATTAGCCAACCAAACAAATGAAATGAACTAATGGCCTATTTATAGGGGAGGGGGATTAGTGGAAGGAAGCTTCCTCCTCTCTTTCTTCTTTCTTTAATTATATTTTAATCCTTCGTCTTTAGTCTTTTAATCTTTTAAATTCTTCGACCTTATAGACTTTGTCTCGGGATCACTTTAAACTCGTCTTGTGATTTCTTCATAAATTAGACTTGAGTTCTTCGGCTTTATTAAACTTCCGTCTTTGGACTTTTTCTTCGATAAATCTTCAGAATAGGCCTTGGACTTCCGTTCTTTTTGCACTCTTGATTTCTTGACTTCGTCTTTTGTCTTTTTCTTCGATAAAAGCCCGTGAATGCCCGTGTTTTCTTCCCTTTTCACATTTTCATCCTAAATCACAACAAAAACACAAACCACGCATAATTCCGACATTTACGACATAAAATACACGTTTTGGCCTGGTTATTATTGTAATTAAGTGGTAAAAGGATGGGTGTTTACACACCTATCACCTAGCTAAACCCGAATTAGACTTAATTCGGGTGCTGGGGCTCCGCCTCCTACACCAAGTGAATTTCTTGTTTGGATCTTGCACACTAAAAATAACACGCTATTAGGCTTGCCGTGGGAATGTATCCCACGATTAGACTCCAGCGTGAGAGTAAGTAATCGGTTTTAGGGTTAGTAATCGGATGTAGATTGAGAGTATGAAGAATATGATACCTTTGTGGAACCCTTGGGGGTTCCTTATATAGGCGGTGAAACCCTAGTGGGATTTCACGATACTTCGGCCCCAAGTATAAGATAATCATCATAATTAGCTTGATTGTTATCTTCTAATTATGGCTAGTGGATATCCTATACTTTAGGGTAAATCACTATCCCAATTGGGTTGTGATTCTGTCTACCCCTGTACCGGCTGTGTCGGGCCGTGGGCTGCACACTTTTATGCGGCCACTATTCATTCGAAGCCCATAAGCTTAAATGACATTAATCTAACCCATCCGTTACGGGCCGGATGCGGGTAGTACCCGTGGGCTGGGTCCATGATCCGGTTGGCGACTATACGTCATCAGAAATGATGTTGCAAGCAAGTGGATTTTCATCCGCTGACAAGGGTAAATTGAACGTTGACATAGCCATTTCAGCCGCTGACAGGATTCTTGGTTTGATTAGTGTATCCCAACCACCATTCATGATCAAGGAGCCTTCCACTCAGGTACCACCTTCTACTTTTCCCATTATTGATCCTATAGATAAGGTTAAAGCTGTTTTAGTAGAATAGGATGTTCACAAGGATGCAGCCCAGAAAAAGGTTGATGAAATGCTTGTTCATCAATTACAAGAGCAAGAAAAGAATGGACTTGGGAAAGGTAGTATTGAATCCCAGATTCTATCATCTGAATCTGAAGGAGAGGGGAATGATGAATCTAGTGATGATGAAGTTCATACAACTCAACTGTTTATATGAGCAATTTGGTGGACTTGGAGAAATTGGAATATGGGGAGGATGAGCTAGCAAGGGAAAAGTTCAGTGAGTTAAAGAAATGTTGGAAATACGTTTTACGTATTAAGAAGGATTGGTCACTCCAACAATACTCCATGTAATAGCTCGTAGTTTAGTTAACACTCTTTATTTATCAAACAAGAACAAGCCTAGCCTACAACATGTGTAGGCCGGCCCAAATGTAAGCCCAAGCCCATGACAAGGGCTTGGGTATATAAACCCTCTCCTTAGATGGAGAGGGTGGTGTGGTTTCATAATTTTCACATAGTTATTCTTACTTTCTCTCTCTAGCTTTGTGTGAAATCCACCATCTCTCTATCTCTTTCTCTCTCTAAAAACATAAGCAAGATTTACAATCCTACAAATGGTATCAAGAGCCATGGGATGATTGTATTGTTCATGTGTTTGTGTTCTTGATTCATACGCCATTTTTGATCCATTTTCACACGTCCAAATTTTTTTTTGTGTTTTTTATGGTTTTTTCTTGATACAAATCTTCTACATAGTTATGGTAGGGATTTGGTATAGTTACTTTGGCTAAAAACACAAATTTTTTGGGTGTTTTGATCATTTTTTGGCTTAAAATCACGAATTGGTTGAGTTTTGTCCGAGAAAAGTGGGAAATATTCCGATCTGGTCATCTGAAAGGGGTTTATAGTACATTCCGATCAGTGTAATCGGAATAGGGTTTAGGTATTCCGATTGGTATTCAGATTGGGTATTCCGATCACGGCATTCCGATTGGTATTCAGATTGGTATTCAGATTTGGTATTCCGATCACAGCATTCCGATTGGTATTCAGATTGGTATTCAGATTGGTATTCAGATTTGGTATTCCGATCACGACATTCCGATTGGTATTCAGATTGGTATTCAGATTTGTTATTCCGATCACAGCATTCCGATTGGTATTCAGATTGGTATTCCGATCACGACATTCCGATTGGTATTCAGATTGGTATTCAGATTGGTATTCAGATTAGGTACATTCCGATTAGGGTTCATTCCGATCATCATTCCGATCACTATTCCGATCACTATTCCGATAGTCACAAATTTTTCCATAAAAAATTTCGAACAAGTGTGTAATTTTGACTTGGAATTTTTGGTTTATTGAGAACATATTTTAGGGGATTTTAACATTGTTTCTCGACTTCAACTCACAACAACAAACACATTTACTTTCTTTCATTGATCGATCAACGTTTGTAAATCTTAACTTATTGAAATGGAGTACACATCTCTTACGGATAAGTCCATCCTCTCGGGTACGGATAATCGTCCACCAATGTTGGTGAAGACTATGTATGAGGAATGGGCTTCCCGTATGGAACTTTATATGTTGAACAAGGAGAATGGACATCTAATTTGGGCATCGGTGCTCAATGGACCATTAGATTATGGTACCGTGTCGGAAGGTACGACTACTCGTCCTCGCATAACGGGTGAGTTGACTGGAGATATGAAGATTCAAGATAAATGTGATAAGTATGCAACAAACATCATTCTCCAAGCCCTTCCTCCAGATGTCTACAAACTCGTCAGCAAACATAAAGTTGCCAAAGAGTTATGGGATAGAATTCGGGTTCTCATGCAAGGCACCTCGTTAACTAAACAAGAACGAGAGTGTAAGCTTTATGATACTTTTAATAAGTTTGCCTATGTGCCAGGGGAGACTCTCAATGATTACCATCTGAGATTTACCTTATTTTTGAATGAGCTAAATATCTATGGCATGGCGATTCCTACCTTTCAATTGAACACCAAGTATTTGAACACTCTTCCTCCAGAATGGAAAAAATACGTGACGGATGTTAAATTGGCAAAGGACTTGCATAACACCAATGTGGATCAACTTCAAGCTTTTCTTCAACAAGATGAATGCCATGTGATCGAGGCTCGGTTGTCTACACCTCAAGTTCATGATCCACTTGCAATGTATGCTTCTCAACAAAACATGGCTTATACTTATCAACAACCATCATACTTGCAACAGCCACCACCACACATCTATCAGCAACCATCCTATCAACCACCAATGATGCCACAGCAAGAATATCAACAAAGTGTTCATCAACAATCTTTTCCACAACAACCACAATATCAGACATCACCATCACAAGCCAACACTTCTCCAATGGGCTATACTCCTCAACAAGGATATTTTCCAATAGAAGCACAACCAGCACAGGCTTTTTACTCTAATGAACTTCCACCAATCCAAGCACCGGTCTTTACTCCAAATGATACGCCAGCTGATGTTCTAAACCATCTCACTGCTTACTTGTCAAAACTTGTTGCTACTAGAGGATTTCCACCAACAAACAATCAGCTCCGCACCTCTTCAAATCCTCGACAACAAGCCACTGTTCAAGATGGTCAAGTGACGGTGCAACCTATTCAGGGAAGGCAAAATTCATATGGACCTCCTACAAGGACTGGGAACAATCAAGCTGTGAATTCTCAAGCTAATGGAAATGGAAGTCCTAGTGGTCCTAAAAAGGTTGTGACTTGCTACAATTGCTGAGGACAAGGTCATATGGCTAGGTGCACTCAGCCGAAAAGGAGGAGGGATGATGCATGGTTTCGTGAGAAGATGTATTTGGTTGATGCTCAGTCTAAGGGGAAGATCTTGGATTCAGAGGAGTTAGCATTTCTTGCAGACCCAGGGGCAGCAGATACTGAAGGCATTGCAGTCGTTTCTACTTCTAATGCAGCTTATCAAGTAGATGACCTTGACGCATATGATTCTGATTGTGATGACATTCACTCTGCCCAAGCTGCTCTCGTTGCTAATCTCTCTCACTACGGTTCTGATGTCATCAGTGAGGTACCAACCACATCTAATAATATTGATGATAACCAACATCAAGTTGGGCATGAAAATGACAACCTCGAACAGCATTCGGGAACTAGTAATTCAAATGATGTGGTACCCAATCCAACACATTTGAGTGAACCTCAACCAAATGCTACGACGGGTATGGCATCTTATGCTCAACATGATTTGGTCATGGTGCCTAAACATATAATTGATCAAATGCATATGGCCCTCAGACAATCCGTAGATACGAATTCCACCCTAACTGCTGAGCTTGCGTTGCATAAAGAAAAGGTCAAAACTTTTGAAATGGTCCCTCAAGAAGAGAAAATAACATGTTCTGAATTTGACTAATTTCATTTTGAAAAGATTGAACACTTGAAAGAAATAGAATCATTAAAAGCTAATCTTTCCAATGAATTAAAAGAAAAAGAGTCGGTTGTCAATGATTTTCAGAAACTTAAAATGGATTTCGAAACTCTCGAGTCTAAAAAGGTTGAATCGGAAATTAATGCTACCAAACTTCTTAAATTCAAAGAACAACAGCTTTTAAAACAATACTCTTCCACAGAAAAGGTTCATCTTTTAACTAAATCATTTAAAGAACTCGAACTTAAACGTCTTCAAGATTTACCACCTAATCCCGGTTATGCAAAACAAGCTCAGGAATATATTCCCGGTCTTTATGATATGACCATAATTGGAAAATCGAAAGAAGCACCTTTTGTTCGTAGTACTGAGGAGACACAATCACTTGGGGATGAAACTCATTCTAAAATGCTTTCAAACTTCCATACAATTGATTATGATCAACATAACAAAGATCAATTTTCGAAAAAGACACGCATTCGCTTACAAAAGGAATTAGCAGAATTAACAGTTCTTGTGCCCCAAAGTTTGTCAAATGAAAACCTTCCTAGTACGTCTCCTACACTCGTCAAAAAGGATTTAACGAAGTTAATTCCACCGGTAAGTAAGGCGTCCATTAACTTAAATACGGTTCACCAACACTTAGCCGATTTTAAAAAGGTCATTTTGGAACGTACGACGGCCACGGCCATAACGGAAGGTGAATGGAACTTTGAGCACACTAGAGCTACTTTTCGAGATGAAATTGTTCCGTTTGTAAAGAATGTTAAAGCTTGTCTTCGTAATATTGATCAAGATTTGTTTTTGGAAATAGAAGAAGTTAGACGTGTTTTCAATGAAATGGAAGATGCTTATGAAAACAGTTTACTTGAAATAGAACGGGTTTCACGCCATAATGATCTGCTTCTGAATCAAGTGATGTCTCATGATATAGTTTCTGTCTGTGTGAATACAAGTGTTGATAATGATTCTATTGTGCATAATGTTGAATCTGTGGATAATGTGGTAGATAGTACTTGTCACGAATTTGACGCTGAATTTTTAAAGCTTCAAGATTCATATTCTTCGCTTTCAAAACGTTTTGATGAGATTCAAACGCATTGTATTTCGCTTGAATGCAAGCAACAATTTATTCAAGAAATCTTTGAAACGTCATTCGAAGCTGTTAATATCGATGATGCAAACTTTGAAAAGAATTTTCGATTGAATTTACAATCAAAACAGCGTCAGCCAAGTGACAAAGTTGCTAACTCTTTGCCGATAGAATTAGAGAAATCTAAGGAGCTTAACTGTGTGAACGTACTTGAGGCCGCTGAGAATTTTAAACTTGATCTAGAAAATCGAGTTTCCATGATTTTGTCCAAAGTTGATAACTTAAAACAGAAAAATACACGACTCTTCGATTCAGTAAAGCCCGCATGTGTTGATACCACTGCACAGAATCAATCATTGATTGAACAATTGAATCGAAAGTCGATGTAAATATCTGATTTGAGGGAACAAATTTGTGATAAAAATATGGTCTTGGCTGAGTTAAAGGAAACACTTCGTACTCTAAAAGGTAAGAATGTTGTGGATAACGCAGCCACTATCTCAGCTTCGTCCTCTAGTGCAATCAAAAGGAACCTAATAGCCGTCACACCACTTAACAAGGGCCCTAGGACTAAACCATCTCAAACTTTGGTCACTAAAGATAAGGCGGAATCAAAACAAGCTTCTAATATTCCCGTGTTGCCTTCTACAGGAGTAAGCACCACTACTAAGGCTCAAAGATCTAAGCTTAAGCGAAACAAGAAGAATGATAGGATCTTGCCCCCATCTAGTAGTCAAGTGAAGAAGAAAGTAGAAGCCCATCCTAGGAATGTTATTTCTGTTTTGAATAAAAAGAATCATGTACCTAAACCTAAAGGCTCTGCGGTTGTGCAGCGTTCTAAGCCTAGTGTGAATTCTAACTTGAAATGTTGGAATTGCAATGAATGTATGTTTTCTAGTCGTCATGATTCTTGCCTTATTGACCATGTGAATGAGATGTATGCCCGGAAAAATGGATTAGAATGGAAACCGACTGGGAAAGTGTTAACCCAAGTTGGTTGGATGTGGCGCCCCACTGGTAGAACTTTCACTATAGTATGAAGTACGTGCCCTTTGACTAGGATCACTCCCACTAAAGCGAAGAAAGCGTGCCCTTTAACTAGGAGTACCAAGGCTACCAAAACACGAGCATGTCCTTTAACTAGGAACACCGACACTACTGTAGGAACCAAGTGCCCTTTAAATAGGTCTACTCCCACTGTAGTGCCCGCGAATAATCCAAAACCTAAGAAAGTTGGAACAGTAAAACCTGTTAGTGCTAAAACTATCATTAGAAAACGCAGGAAATCTAAGGGTCTCAAAAATGTTAACAGTTCTGATAATTCTATATCTGTATCTGCTAACACTCCGGAACCAATAGTTTCCAATGCATTGTCTACTGTTGTTGTTGAAAACAGGTGGTCCAAATTGTTCTCTGGTATTTGGACTCTGGTTGCTCCAAGCATATGACCGGAGATCGCTCTCATCTCAGAAATTTCGTCAGCAAGTTTCTTGGTACGGTTCGATTTGGAAATGATCATATTGCAAAGATAATGGGTTATGGTGAATATCATATTGGGAATGTTATAATTTCAAGAGTGTATTACGTGGAAGGTCTCGATCACAACTTATTTTCTGTGGGACAATTTTGTGATGCAAACCTAGAAGTTGCTTTTCGAGAGCATACCTGCTTCATTCGTAATTTGGAAGGGGTTGATTTATTGAAAGGTACTCGAGGGAATAATTTGTATACTTTGTCTCTACAAGACATGATGGCCGCTTCTCCCGTATGTCTTCTCTCCAAAGCATCGAAGACTAAGTCATGGTTATGGCATCGACGGTTATCTCATCTTAACTTTGACGCTATTAATCACTTGGCGAAAAACGAACTTGTTCGTGGTCTTCCTAAACTATCATTTCACAAGGATCATTTGTGTTCTGCGTGTACAATGGGGAAAAGCACTAAGAAGTCTTACAAACCCAAGACTGAAGACACCAACCAAGAGAAACTATATCTGTTGCATATGGATCTTTGTGGGCCAATGCGTGTTGAAAGTCTTAGTGGCAAAAAGTACATCCTCGTCATTGTCGATGATTACTCTCGGTTTACATGGGTGAAATTTCTTAAAGCAAAAAACGAGGCACCTAAATTCATCATCAGATTTCTCAAGATGATTCAAGTGCGTCTCAACACTACTGTCCGACGCATTCGTACAGATAATGGAACCGAATTTGTGAATCAAATTTTGCGTGATTATTATGAAGAAGTTGGCATATCTCATGAAACATCCGTTGCACGCACTCCACAACAAAATGGTGTCGTTGAAAGGCGAAATCGCACACTTATGGAATCTGCTCGAACGATTTTAATTTACGCAAAGGCTCCATTGTTTTTATGGGCAAAAGCAGTATCTACAGCAGTGTACACCCAAAACCGGTCACTAATTCGTAAACGCCATGGTAAAACACCTTATGAGCTTCTCCATGGTAAAGTACCGGATTTATCATATCTTCATGTATTTGGTTCTCTTTTCTATCCAAATAATGATGGTGACAATTTGGGAAAACTTCAACCAAAAGCTGATATTGGTATTTTCATTGGTTACGCACCCGCAAAGAAGGCATACCGAATCTACAACCGTAACTCTCGCAAGATCCTCGAAACTATGAATGTTGATTTTGATGAGCTGACAGCAATGGCTTCTGAGCAAAGCAGCTCTGAACCCGCACTTCATGAAATGGGACCCAGTAATATTAGTTCTGGTCTTGTCCCAAACAACCCTACTTCATCATTTATACCACCTACTAGGACTGAATGGGATACGTTGTTTCAACCGTTCTTTGATGAATTCTTTACTCCTCCAACTATTGTTGCTCCAGAACCTGAGGTAATAGCTCCGGTAACCGAAGTTGTCGCTCCAGCAACCGAAGCATAATCAGATACATCTGTACCTACAATTGGTCAAGATATACCATCCACAAGTAATTCTCAACCAACACATGTAACAACTACCCACGTCATGCCTATTGATGATGAAGAGGATGATGATCATCACGATTTGGAATTCGCTCAAATGCGTGAACTTCCATTCTTTGGTGTACCTATTCCCGACCCCAATCAAACCGGGTCGTCCACCTCAGAGGAAGCTCCTTCTACGGTTTACTCCAATCCACGGATTCGTGAACATGACAGCAAGTGGACAAAGGATCATCCTATAGATTCTATTATTGGTGACCCTAATCGTCCGGTATCCACACGAAGTCAGTTACAAGAAAGTGCAATGTTTTGTCACTTTGATGCTTTTCTCACTGAAGTTGAACCTAAGACATGGCAACAAGCTTTTACTCAATCCTGTTGGATAGAAGCTATGCAAGAAGAACTTAACGAATTCATACGTCTTGATGTTTGGGAACTTTTCCCATGCCCGGATCAAGTGCAGTTACTCACTTTGAAATGGGTTTACAAGGTGAAACTCGACGAGTTAGGCGGAATATTGAAGAACAAAGCTCGACTAGTAGCTCGTGGATACAAGCAATTATTGGGCATCGACTTTATGGAATCCTTTGCACCTGTTGCCCGTTTGGAAGCAATTCGACTATTCCTCGCTTATGCAGCCCATATGAATATGATCGTCTATCAGATGGATGTGAAGACGGCATTTCTTAATGGTGAACTCAAGGAAGAGGTCTATGTTCAACAACCAGATGGTTTTGTGAATCCTAAGTATCCTAATCATGTGTACAAGCTTAAGAAGGCTCTCTATGGGTTGAAGCAAGCTCCTCGCGCATGGTATGATCTTTTGTCACAATTCCTCATTACGCAAGGCTTCGCTAAAGGCAAGGTGGATCCCACGCTGTTCATTCAGAAACGAGGTAAAGATATGATTATGGTACAAATATATGTTGATGATATTATATTTGCAGCCTCGACCCAAACCTTATCGGATGAGTTTGGGACACTCATGTCTTCCAAGTTTAAGATGTCAATGATGGGCAAGGTATCATTCTTCTTAGGTCTTCAGATATCTCAGAGTCCCAGAGGCATCTTTATCAATCAATCCAAGTATGCCCATGAATCGCTTAAGAAGTACAAGATGGAATCTTGTGACGCGTGGATACTCCAATGGCGGAACGAACTAAGCTTGATGCAGATCCACATGGAGTTGCCGTTGATCCGACACTTTATTGTGGAATGATCGGTACCCTTCCGTATATCACAGCCAGTCGACCTGATCTTCAGTTTGCTATATGTATGTGTACCAGGTATCAAACTAGGCCTACTGAGTTACACTTAGCTACTGTTAAAAGGATCTTTCGATATCTTAAAGGAACCATTAATCGGGGACTTTGGTATTCGAAGGACTCTTCTATTGCACTAATGGCATATGCAGATGCGGATCACGCGGGTTGTCAAGATACAAGGCGTTGCACGAGTGGAACTTTGCAACTACTAGGAGATCGACTAATCAGTTGGGCATCGAAAAGGCAGAAAAGCGCTGCAATTTCAAGTACGGAAGCAGAATACATAGCTATGTCCGGTTGCTGTGCTCAAATTCTTTGGATGAGATCGCAATTAACCGACTATGGTCTAGGTTTCAACAAGATTCCGATGTACTGTGACAACAAGAGTGCAATTGCCTTATGCTGCAACAACGTTCAATTCTCCCGGTCGAAGCATATTGACATTCGCTACCACTTCATCAAGGAGCAAGTGGAAAATGGAGTAATCGAGCTTTACTTTGTCCGATCTGAGTATCAATTGGCGGATATTTTCACGAAGGCTTTAGATCGCGCTCGAATTGAATTTTTGGCCGACAAGCTAGGAATGAGAACCTTCTCGCCTGAGACTCTAAAGGAACTAGCAGATGAAGCGAAAGAATAGTCTTGGCAAAAATATTCTCCGTATCCTTGGTGATCATTTGTATATATTGTTTATATTTTAATCCACAAAAGCAAAATACAAAAATATAAAACCATTTAAAAACCATAAAAATAGAAAAATCTAGAAAAATCCAAAAATATTTTTACTTTATTTTTCAAAGGCATGTCTTTTGGTACGATAATATTTACGGCCTTAGAAATGTTGATTAATATCGACACGGCGCCATAAATAGAGTTCGTACAGAAGTTGTAAATATTTCATAAAACATGCCTAAATGGCTTGTAGTTATTTCAGACTACAACCCGGTTTTCATATTAAAGTCAAGTATTTCTTATGAAAGCTTTGGCTAACAACGGGAATTAATTTTCTCGGGCAAGGTTTACTTTAAAACCTTGTAAGGGATCAAGTTTACTTTATAACTTGGTCTAACACAAATCTATGTACGTTTCAGTGCATTTATTTGTTAAAACAAGAGAAGTCTTGTTTTTATTAAGCTATCATCTCTACAACCATGCTATCTACAATTGGTATCTACATACTCGACGATGCGACTACTCAAGTGACGACTACAGCTCTTTCGATAGAACACGGGTCAACAATTGAGGGGGAGCAACTGTCAAGCATTCAGAATCTTCGATGCCGAACGTGCCAAGTTCACAAGTTGGTGTCAAGACAACAATACCAATAGTACATATGGTGTCAAGAGATGACTTCAGACATGACGAGGCGACCAACATATGCTGACAAGAACCATTTGATCTTATCATATGATGTTCTCATTTCAGGTCCAACCTTGTCAATTCTTTTCTAATATGGTGAATATGTGATCATGTTACAAATCGGTATCATATCTAATACGTTTGATATCATGAAGATAAAATGGACTTGCATTTTTCTTCCCAAAACCTTTGTTAAAACTTCATTAAATCAATTGATATTAAAAACATCGATTGGGTTAATATTTTTAATATGGGGGAGAAAATGTGATTTAATATGGGATATTATCACAAATGGTTTGACTTAATGTGCTGGCTCATCCCGACATGTGCGAAATGTTTTCGAATATCGTGGCATATGTTAAGGGGGAGCAAAATGGATTTGCTATATCAAAATGGATTTTCATGGTGACATATACTTACCCAAAACCCATTTATTTCACGACGATGAAGATTGTGGTGACATAAGGATGGTAGGATAGGTGAAGTCCTATGATTCTTCCAGAACCGGAGGAATCTTCCCAAGGACATTCCATAGCTAGAAATAGTAGTCCTTAGGAAAGTTGGAGAAAGATTGTGAACGTAGCTGAATACCGACCAAGTACTTAAGTTAGCACTGGAACAATCACAACAAGGTGCTAGTTATGACGTATTGGTAAGCATTGAAGGGGTTGAAGAATGAAAAAGAATTGTAAAGATAAAGGGTGTAAAGAAAGAAGCCCTCCTTACAACTTTAGGCAGAAACCGGGTCAATACATATGCTATTGAGATCATTTTAATGATTCTCGATATTGAAGACAGACATCATGGACGCAGTGATGCAATGCACAACCCATCCCAGCTAACTCAGATATCTCTCAAAAGGTATTTGTTTTAATCACACGGAGACAACACGTAATCTATCGATTTATTCACTTCGAATAAATTGGTATTGAAAAGGTGGCACTCCTCTCCAGCCTCCGATCACTAAAATCCAAAATGCACGATCGAGTCTAGAGCCATTTGAGATCATCAAATATCTCATTAGGACACACTTTCATATTTCCTTGCTTCTTCACACACTGTGAAAAGTAAGAAGGATTTTAAGAGTCCTACGCAAAATCTTCATGATCTTGCCTGAACATCCGAGTAATACGAAAGTATTTACAATGAAGATGGAAATCCTTCTTGAGCGAATATCAAAAAGCGCATGGTAGGTGACTTGTGCGATTCTTTATGAATCAAACTTGTGATAACTGGAAAGCAACAGTGGTTTAATTCTTAACTGAATTTAAACACGTTCCAGGCCTCTACGCAATATCTTAGTGATCTTGACAGAACACTCAGAGTGATACCTTAGTGTTCACAGTGATGAGTGGAAATCCTTCTAGTGTTAACCTCAAACAACACTTGGTAGGTAACTTGCAAGATTCTATACGAATCAAGCTCGTGACAACTGGAAAGCAACGATGGTGCGGTTCTTAACTGAATTTCACTTGTTCCAGGAACATGAATTGACGGCTTCAAATCATGCAGATATTATTATCCAAATGATTCACTCTTTATGTTCGCAGTCAGCTTTGGACGGTCGAATAAAGAGAACGGGTTTACCCGCGAAATCCTGTCAGGAAGTTACTTAATTGAAACTATCCGTCACGGGTACGATATCTAATATCGTCCAACGGTCTTCACCGACCGGAGGTAAAATGCTACCGATTTAGAATGAAATGTTCAAAGCCATTTCGTTCCCCGCATGCTTATACTTTATGCACTTAATACCTCATCTAATTCAAGAAAGCCTAAAAGTTAAGTCTTCCGCTGTATCGAACTCTGAAGCTTTCAAGAATTACGAAGGTATAAGTATGTGGGACATGGTGTCACGAGGAGGCGAAGATCACAAGGGATGGATGCACAAGATCAAGGCAAGAGATTAATGCTAAAGATTGATGTCAAAGATCACATCAGCATGTTCACAAGAAAAGAAAAAAAAAGAAAGACGAAGACTACGAGCTCAAGACAAGCATAGTATGCTAGGTTTATTTCATTATTGTAACTCGGGTAACGCCCTTGTTTGGAGTGACCTCCCTTAGGGGGAGATTGTTGGAAATACGTTTTACGTATTAAGAAGGATCGGTCACTCCAACGATACTCCATGTAATAGCTCGTAGTTTAGTTAACACTCTTTATTTATCAAACAAGAACAAGCCTAGCCTACAACATGTGTAGGCCGGCCCAAATGTAAGCCCAAGCCCATGACAAGGGCTTGGGTATATAAACCCTCTCCTTAGATGGAGAGGGTGGTGTGGTTTCATAATTTTCACATAGTTATTCTTACTTTCTCTCTCTAGCTTTGTGTGAAATCCACCATCTCTCTATCTCTTTCTCTCTAGAAAAACATAAGCAAGATTTACAATCCTACAAACTCACTGAGTCAACTCTACACTTTATCAATTTAACTCTCCAACCTTTTTAAACCTCAACACCATCAATCTATCCCTAATTCCCTTCGTCACTTATATCCCATCTAGACTCGAACCAAAACATAACTAAAACGTAAGAAAGATCTCAGATTCCTTATTTTTCGTGTTTTCACATGCAATACATAGATCCATTAAGATCATTTACACGAAAATAAATCCTTCATCACAGATCTCTGTCGAGGTATAAACCCCTCATTAATTTACGAATTTAAAGAGAGACCCATAAAAATTATGTTATTTTCTCCCTTTGATTCGTTTAAATTAAACACATGCAATCATTATTAATCTTACCCGAGACCCTTTGATGGATCTTTAAGTCTTTTGCTGTAACTTTCGTATCCGGTTTTAGAATACCATATCTTATCAGTGATCAAGGGTATTGGGAGATGATTATGAGGGACGAAGGTTACGGTAAAGGAGATGAAGTTGGTGTTTGGTGAGAGAATATTTGGGGGCGGACGTTTCTATATGTGTTTAGGGTTAGATGGGGCGATATGTTTTTGGTTGAGATTGAGAGGGATTTGTGAGGGGACGGAGGTTTCTATGTAGTTTGAGTTGTGTGAGAAAGTTGGGTTAGAGAGATTGGGGGGACGGAGGTTACGAGGAAGTGATGGGAGATGAAGTTAGGTGAGAGAAAAGAACGGATTTAACAAGGTATTTGTGTGAGATTTTTAGGGTTGAGTGACTAAGTTATAACCATGTGATTGGACCGGGTGTATTTTTATTTGATATGGGCCACGAATTGGGCCTTGGACTCGAGGATTTTGTCACATGGCTATGGGCCGTTTGTGTTTAACCATAATATTAACGAATTTTTATTTCAAGATTGATTATTTTGAATAAAATTTTGTGAATATTGTCGGGATTTAACTGTGACATCGGGTCGAGACAAAAAGTGACGAGACATTGTTAAGGAGAATGGATGCTCAAACAAACAAGTTCCTTTTTTGAATTTGTGGTTTTTTTTGTTGCATTTGTGGTTCTTTAATTTATTCTTGACACTGATTGGGTGACGAGAAATGTGACGCGACAAAATAAAGTGACAATTGTGACAAGAATTTATTTTGACGAGACCAAGAAAAAATGGGCGATTTTTTAGTGGCTACAGATTTTGTTTGATCAGGTATTAATTACGTGACGTTGAAGACGGATTTTTCGAAGGCGTGTATTTATTTTATCTTTTACTAGATAACTTGCTAGTGCTTAATCCTAGAATGAAGACTTGGTTATCTGGTTTCCGGGTTCGGGGTGGATGGTTGATGACTCGGATAACTATCACTTAAAGGGGTTACATTGTTGTACTCAGTGTCACGCGCTTAGTCGACGTGAATAATTTCAAGAGGTGTTGTGCTTATAGACTTCTTCAGTGATGCATTAAGTACTTAGAGATTTCTCCACCGTTCTTCATTCAACAATTGTGCAAGCTTAAGTCACAAGATCGAAGGATTTTTATTCAGCTTCACGTTTGATGTATCTGGTTCATTCTTTCAGTGGTCGCTTCAAATTGCTTTCACGTGGGATGGTAAAGGTGGCCATGGAGAGTTTATGAGAAGAGATTTTCGATCAACAGCTGATTCTCACCGAATATAATTCAGCTTATTTATTATTCTCACGAGATTTCAGGTTCATGTGCGTACAATTTATTGATGGTTCCGACTTTCGAAACCATCAAGGGGGAAGAAGAAGACACATTGAACGCACAACGAGTACACGTGATGAACTTCATACCTTCTTTTGATTTGAAGATATTCCGGGATGACATTTGTCATAGCCGCAGAGAAAATCAGTGTTTTAACTCGTGTCGTTATCAATCTCCAAACGGTACACTACTGATTCGAGGTTTAATTGTTTGATTGTTGCAATTAGACATCATCATTATCCTATATGCATTCCCGGGACTTAATTGACTCTGGTGCATCTCCGGAAGAAGATATGTACATTTCCGGGACTTAATTGACTCTGGTGTTACGATGTCAGCTTCATGAATGGGATAAAGTGTCCACTTCAGTATTTGAGCTTCATAATTGGGATTGATTTACCTTCTTCAACTATGTGGGGGAACAAGTGTCTTGATTCTTTCTGGTATGCATAACTTGAACTCTCAGGGGGAAGAAAAATTCAGAAGAATTATTCAAGCGTGAGAAGAAAAGTTGTTGATCTACTTGGTGTGCCCCAAACTTTCAATCCCTCTTAGCAACGTTATCATGTTATATGATGGGATTTGCTAGTTAGATTCCGTTGTGCGCTTAATCATTCTAAGCTTTATTGAAAGCTTTGAAGTTGCTTACGAGGATTGTTGGATTAGGGGGAAGCTATTTAAAATGCTTCTACATCAAGTTTACGTGGCATGAATTAGGGGGAAGCTAATTCAGAAGCTTCTCCTTATCCAGAAGTGTATGGGTTACTTAGCTCGTGCCGTTACAGTATTTCTACTACAAGTTAAAGATGAGTCGTTTTGAAGTCAAAGGCCTCAGAAGACATCATCAGCATTAGACGCTTCATGAAAGCTCTTGTTCTTAATTATTTTGTACTTGTTAGGAAGAATATTGTAAGGAATTCTACACGTCGTCCCATGGGGGAAGATTGTTGGAAACTCACTTTATGTGACGACATTTAAGAATTCCCGTTAGTTATCATAGTCACGCACATTTAGACTAGACTAGGTTCGTTGTAAAGTTTAGGTTGTGTGCGTGACTATATATACCCCTCCTTAGCTTCCAAGGAGGGGTGTTGATTGTCATTTATTTTATTCTCAATATATTTTCATTTCTCTTTCAACCTCTCTTCTCTCTCTCTAAGCCAACAATGGCTTCCACCACCATCTACCACCATGTTAGACCACCGGATCATATTTAGCATTTCTACAAGAAACAGGTAGATTTTGATATTCCTCATGTGTCTACTATGTATTTCGAATGGGAAGAGGCTTGTGTAGAGAATCTAGACATGACTTTGACAGAATAGATTTGGGGTCTGGAGATCTTATTGAGAGTTCAAATGATTGTAAAGTCATTTTGGAACATAGGGCAAACAGGATACTCTTTTAGAACAAGACATCTAGAAGGGAGCTTTACAACATGTTACTTAGATGTCATAAAAAAGGATGGACTTATGCTAAATTGAGGAAGCGGTCTTTTGAGCAATTAGAGTACTATGTCTATCCCATTTTGGAATCTGTATGTGAGGCAAACATATTCAGATTGTTGTCTGCAGAAAGACAAGAAGAGATTGAAGAAGAGCTAAAGATCAAGAAAGCTTTAGTTGTGCCCAAGCTAGTGAAGAAAGGATTCAAGTTGCAGTTTCTAACAGTTGATCAATTGCACCCAACTGAAGCAGTCTTAAAGAAGAATATGGAGCTTTCTCTATTAATGGCTTCTGATCTTGCTATAGTACCCTTGGACTTCAGAAATCCAATAATCAAGTATGAGGAAGATTATGTGGGATTCTAGAAGATCGCCAGAACTGGTGATAAGCTACACACATTTACTTCTTTGGTTTCATTGTTTTCCAGTTTGGATAGAGAGGATGTGGAAACTCTATGGAGTTTGATGAAGGAGGTATATGAGGTTGAAGCTCATTCCTCTCTGAATGGAATAAAGATCTAGACAACATTTATAAGGATGTTTATTCATGATGTTGTTGATCCAGTATGGATGGATCTTGTTGACTTAAGTGAGTTGAAGTGGCACTTGTATTCAGCTGTAGGTGTTTATCATCTAAGGACTACAAAGTTTGCAGAATACTTGTTGATAGATCATGAATACCCTCTGTCACAAGAATTATTGAAGAAGATGGTCTACACAAAGTTGGAGGTTGATTACACTAGTGATGTTAGCATGGACTTTATGAGATTTGTATATTCTCAGATTAAGGAGTAGGTTTTGTTTGTAATAATCCTCTTCATATTTTGTTTTTATTCAGAAACTTGAATCTTAGTATGAGTATCAAGTTTAGGGGAGGATTGTTGGGAATAAAATTAGCTACATCACTATGCCGTTGAAAAAGGGATTTTAGACGCTGACAAGACTTATTTGGGCGCTGACTGTCTGGACGCTGACAAGAAATATTCAAGCGCTAACAAAGGAAATCCCAGTTATTATCAACTACCTAGTCAACACGTTTGTATACTTAGGAAAAGATATGTTCTACATTGTATTCTTAATATTTATCTTTTCCTAGAATAGTTGAGAGTTAGATTATTGTTCAATACTCCTTATGTTATAACGAGAGGTCTTAGGGTTTGACATTGATATAGATTCTGAATACTTTCATTGTACTTCATCTTTTTTAATACAAGTGAAAGTTTGGTATACCTTGTGTTTTGTTTTGTTATTTGGTTTAAGTGTTAATTCCGCATAACACTTAGATTATCATAATCACAAAATTTCTCTACGTGTTATACTTGATTCAATCTTGATAACACAAAGCTAAATCTATCTAAGTTTGGGATCAACACTTAGTTCATATGATCATCTAAAATGGAAGTTATAAGCTAAAGTTGTAATAAAACCCTAGTTTTGTAGTTTACATGAAATAATGAGTTAAAGTCCATTTCAAAAGCTATACATCAGGAAAACTAATGTTATTACGATTTGAAATATGTTTATAAACTTTGTTTTAAGTTTCTAGATCATTTGGTACAAATTTGAGGTTGTTATATAATTTTAAGCAAGTATAGGGTCTAAAACTGTCATTTTTGAAACTATAAACATTTTGGGCCAAAAGAGTCATTTTACTAAATAACGCAATAATGCCTAAAAACGTTACTTGCATTTTTTTGGTCTCGCTTAGTTTTGATTACGACAATATGTAAAAACAAGCATTTACGAAAACAATGAAAATCGAATTCTTGAGTTCAAGTATTTTTCATTTTAACCATTTTCACTTAAGGTATGAATAAACAAGTACTAACCTTAATCAAGTGATCAAGTTATTTAATCTTTTCTTAAAACTCATTTTTTATTAAGTGTGACAAGTTTTTAATTAAACTATCTTTTTAAGAAAATGTTTATTAAATTAAATATTTGAAAATTTGAAAATGGCATATTCTTTTTTGATTTGGAATATTCTTTCAGGATATTTTATAATCAGATAAGACCTCCACCACTAAAGTACAAAAAGGGAGCGGAGTCTAGTCTGGCGGTTCCCTAGCGCCTAGGCGGTTCCTTATCGATAAGGTACCGCCGGCTGAGATAAGGAACCGCGGGCAGATATAGCCGTTGGCCCTTTGTCCTATAAATAGTGGACCTTTCTCAGATTTTCAATCCACCTCTTTTGCACACAAATTTCCAGATTCAAGCATACTTCTTAAATCACTCAAATCCTTGATCAGTTGATTGATTACTACTTGTTTAGAAGTGAATCTATATCATCTATCCTTTCCTCTTCAAGTGAAAAGAGAAGAACACTATCATTGTGAAGTGTTGAGTCCACCACCAAAGATCCTTTGAAGATCAAATCTTATACATTTGTTGTTGTGTAATAATTGTGAAGATCCAAGTAGTTGTGTCTATTTGGAAGTTGTGTATGTACTAAGTATAGTTGTGTAGATTGGTCCTAGCTACGATTAGGGCTCGACTTTTAGCTTAGAGTCAGAAATTGGTTAAGCGAAGTGTACGGTTTTCTCCACCATAAGGATCTTACTGTAGTGAACTCTCGAGTAAGGAGTACTCGAGGAGTGGAGTAGGAACGAGGAGTGAGCTTCGTTGCCGAACCACTATAAATCCTTGGTGTTTGGTTTGATCTTTCTTTACCCTTAACTCTTTACATTCTTTATTGTTTGTGCATATATATTAGTTAGTATTAGTTTAAGTTACACTATCATTGTTCATATTGTGCATAAGAAGATTTCACTTATTTCCTTAAGTCTAAGTTTTTGAAAAAGGATTTTTTTTTAAAACCATTATTTAACAAGTAAATATAAGAAACTATTCAACCCCCCCCCCCCCCCCCTTATAGTTTCTACAATTGGTATTAGAGCGGGTTGCTCAAGTATTTTTAAAGTATATTGTATTTTAAAACTTGAATCGATCTATGAATTTCAACAAGTACCTACAAGGGCAATCTATGCAAAGACCACCACTTTTTGAAACCGATAGTTTTATTTATTGGAAAAATAGATTTGAGACTTATGTGAAATCAAAAAATTTAGATCTTTGGCATGTTATTACCAATGGTGATTTTTTACCTTATCAATTTAATGAAGTTTCTAAAACAAAGGAATTAGTCACTTTTGACAAAGCTAATGACGATACTAAAAAGAAACTTTCGAAAAACAATGAGGCTAAAATGGTGATGTATAATGCCTTACCTAAGAAAGAGTATGAAAGGAATTTTATGTGTGAAACCGCTAAAGATATTTGGAACACTCTTTTAGTAACCCACCAAGGTAATAGCCAAGTCAAAGAAAGCAAAATCGATCTTCTTGTCCAACAATATGAACAATTTGTCATCTTAGAAGATGAAGCTATTGATAGTGCGTTTGCTAGATTTAACACTATTATTACTAGTCTAAAAGCACTTGATGAAGGTTTTTCTAGCAAGAACAATGTTAGGAAATTTCTAAGGGCCTTACATCCGAAGTGGAGAGCAAAAGTCACGGCGATCGAAGAATCAAAGATCTCTCAACTTTATCACTTGATGAACTCATAGGAAACTTGAAGGTTCATGAGATGATAATTTTGAAGGACTCGTAATTGGTGAAAACCAAAAGTGAAAGGAAGTCTCTTGCACTCAAAGCCAAGAAGGCACAAAGCGATCATGATAGTTCCTCGGATAGCGATGACGAGGAGTATGCATTGGCGGTGAGAGATTTCAAGAGGTTCTTCAAAAGACGAGGTCAACATGTGAGGCAACCCAACAATGACAAGAAACCATTCTCAAAGAATCGATTTGCCAAAAATGAAAAAGGTGATTTGAATTGCTTTAGATGTGGTGATCCAAATTCATTAGTGAGTGTCCAAAGCCTTCACGCAATAAGAATCACACGGCATTCGTTAGTGGTTCTTGGAGCGATAGCGGTGAAGATGTTGATGACAACCATAAAGAAGAGAAATATCTCATGACTCACACTTCTAAAGAGGTACATTCCGAAACAGAATATTATAGCAATGACAGCTCCACCTTAGATGATATTGAATTAGAAGGCCAATAGGATAATTTACACAAACTTAGCCATAAATTCATAGAAAAGAACAAAACATTAAAACCAACTAAAACTAAGCTTGAAAATGAGATTAATGAACTTAGGGAAAAATTAACCAAGCTTGATAAAAATAAATAAGTAGATATAGGTTACTTAAGTAGTGAGAAACTTAGATTAGAGAATGAAGATCTCAAGATCACCTCCATTAAACTGGAAAAGTTCATGAAAGGTACTAGTCCTCTTGATGATATGTTAAACAAACAAATTCATTCTAAGGAAAGACTTGGTGTAGGTTTTAACTCAAATGAAGCATCAACCAGTGAACCTAAACAAGTCAGATTTTCAGAAAAACCATCTGCTGTACGCGGTCCCCGATTGTATGGGGCGGTTCCTTATCACTATGGAACCGCCGCCATAGATAAGGTACCGCGACCAGAAAGTTTTTTTGATGAAAATCTTGAACTTTCTGAAAAGTCAAATTTAGGTGAACATCGTAAGCATCTTATTGTTAACAAAGTCAAATTACCCATACTTGACGACAATGTTGTTTATAAGTTCTATAAGCCTTTAAGTAAACCTCTAATGGTAAATAGAAGTTTATCAAGACCATCTTCTACTCCACCAAGAGTACGGAATGAGTCTAGGCCTAGAAGTAGAACGACAACACCTAGAAGAGATAGTCAAAACAATTCACGACCTAGAAGTAAAACTCCAACACCTAGAAGGAATGACCATAACTCTAAACCAAGATCAAATACACCTAGGAGAAATAATGAACAAAAAAACAGTTATATGAATTATTATCCTCCTCCCTTTTGTTCCCCATGGGGAAACCCTCCTCCATTCATGCATCCCAAGCAAATGCAAGGGATGTTTGGAACTAACAATTTTGGACCCATGAGATATTGGGGACCAAATGTTTGATCGTGTATGTTGTTACCTAGATATGCTTGGGAATTGATTTGGAGCCCGACGAGTGGATTAAGGATAGTGGTTGTTCTAAACATATGACGGGTAATCGAAGTTTGTTCTCGCGGTACAAAGCATATTATAGAGGTAACGTCACATTCGCTAGTAGTCTACGTGGTAATATCATTGGCAAAGGTACGGTTTCTCTTGACTCCATGACTATTGAAAATGTTGAGCACGTAGATAATATAGGGTTTAACCTTTTAAGCATAGGTCAAATTTAAGGTCATCTTTTCCGAAAATGATAGTGAAATCGTAAAAGATGGAAAGGTCATTGGAAAAGGTGTTAGAAAGCATGGGCTTTATGCCATGTAGGTCAATAAGAAGTCAAAAGACAACATATGTCTTGTGACTATAGATGATAGTTCTACTCTTGGGCATAGGAGATTAGGTCACGCTAGTATGCGTCTAATTCAATCTTTAGTCTCTAAGGAGTTGGTAAGACACCTCCCCAAGATGAAATTTGATAGTCACTTTTGTGATTCTTGCAAAGTTGGAAAGCAAGTTCACTCAAGTCACAAAGACAAGAATTTTGTGTCAACCTCTCGGTGCTTAGAACTCCTACATATGGATCTCTTTGGACCTACCGCCATCCGGAGTTATGGAGGTAACCTTTATACCCTAGTTATAGTTGACGACTACTCTAGATTCACTTGGACTAGATTTTTGGCATCTAAGAATGAAGCTTTCGATCATTTCGAAATCTTTAGTCGAAGAATTCAAAATCAACTAGGATGTCCAATTGTCTCTATTAGGACGGATCATGGTAGGGAATTTGATAATGAAGTGCAATTTGGTGCCTTTTGTGAAGCTTATGGTATTACCCATAACTTCTCGGCTCCTCGCACTCCACAATCAAATGGGGTAGTTGAAAGGAAGAATAGGACCATCCAAGAGATGAGTAGGACGATGTTAAACGAGCAATCTTTTCCCAAAAAGTTTTGGTGCAATGTCGTGGACACATCGACTTATATTCTCAACCGAATTCTTATTCGACCTTTCCTAGGAAAGACCCCCTATGAGATTCTTAAAGGTAAGAAACCCTCATTGGAATACTTTAGGGTGTTTGGAAGCAAGTGCTTTATCCTCAACACCAAAGACTACCTTACCAAGTTCGACCCAAAGTCTTATGAAGGTATCTTTTTAGGTTATTCCCAAACTAGCAAAGCCTACATAGTCCTCAATAGAACCTCGGGCGTAATTGAAGAATCACTTAATGTGACTTTTGATGAAACCCCTCCTTTAACCAAGACACCATCATTGGTTGATGATGACTTGGATGAAGTAGAAGTAGTTAAAGCCAAAGAGGTTAGAAAAATAGGAGTTGAAGACCTTAGTGTTGAATATGAAGTAAACATTAAGGAGTCTAAGGATCATACTCTCAATAATATCATTGGTGACTTAAATCAAAGGACCCTAAGATCTCAAGTCCAAAACCAAAGCAACTTCTTTTGTTTCGTCTCCTTGATTGAACCAAATAATGTTAAAGAAGCTTTGACGGATGAGGGTTGGGTCATTGCGATGCAAGAAGAATTGAATCAATTCGTTGCTAATGATGTTTGGGAACTTGTTCCTCCACCTAGAAGTTCTACCATTATAGGAACCAAATGGGTATATAGGAATAAGCTAGATGAGAATGGTGTTGTGTCTCGTAACAAAGCTAGACTTGTAGCACAAGGCTATAATCAACAAGAAGGGATTGATTATGACGAGACATATGCACCGGTAGCAAGATTAGAATCCATTAGAATCCTTTTAGCCTACGCTTATGCCTTAGATTTTAAGCTTCAACAAATGGATGTAAAGAGTGCGTTTCTTAACGGTTTGATCAATGAGGAGGTATATGTGGCTCAACCTCCCGGCTTCATTGATTTTGAGAAACCGGATCATGTTTACAAGCTTAAGAAGGCACTTTATGGTCTTAAACAAGCACCCAAAGCTTGGTATGATAGACTTAAAGCATTTCTTATTAAACATGAGCATACCATGAGAATGGTAGACAACACGCTCTTTACAAAGAAGAAAGGTTCTCACCTCATAATCGTGCAAATATATGTTGATGACATTATATTTGGCTCAACTTGTCAAGAATTGTGTGATGACTTTGCCAAAATCATGCATGATGAGTTTGAAATGAGTATGATGGGAGAACCTAACTTCTTTTTAGGACTCCAAATTAAATAAATGGACGATGGTATTTTCTTTAGTCAATCTAAGTATGCTAAAGAAATGCTAAAGAAATTTGGATTAGAAGAATCTAGACCAATGAAGACCCCAATGGCCTCGGATACTAAACTCACCGTAGATGATGATTGTGAGTCGGTAGACAACACCGAATATAGAGGTATGGTTGGTAGTTTGTTGTACCTAACGGCAAGTCGACCGGATATCATGTTTAGTGTTTGCCTTTGTGCTCGCTTCCAAGAGGCTCCCAAAACCTCTCACCTTGAAGCGGTTAAGCGTATCTTCCGATACATTAAGGGCACTATACATTTAGGATTATGGCATCCTAAAGGGACCGGCGTAGAAACCATTGTCTACGCGGACTCGGATCATGCGGGAGACTATGTGGACCAGAAAAGCACTAGTGGTGTTTGTACCTTCATGGGTTATTGTTTAACTTCTTGGTTCTCCAAGAAACAAACCGCTCTTGTGATATCCACCACGGAAGCCGAGTATGTGAGTGCCGGAAAAGCATGCCAACAAGCTCTATGGATGAAGCAAGCGCTTGTTGATTACGGGATTTGTCTTGATTATGTTCCCATCATGTGCGACAATAAAGGTGCTATAGACCTTAGCAAGAATCCCGTGCAACATTCGCGAACCAAGCACATAGAAATTCGTCACCATTTCCTTAGGGATAATGTTTAAAAGGGGAACATTTCAATTGAGAAGGTACCCTCCGAAGATAACTTAGCCGACATCTTCACTAAGCCACTTAAGAGGGAACCTTTTAATTACTTGCGTCTAGGTCTAGGATTAATGGAACATATTCCTTAATTGCTTTCCCTTTATTGAGTCTCTTATTTTATTTTGAGTCTTTTATCACTTTGAGTCATTGAGTCTCCTAAAACTCTTCTTGAAAATCTTCTCTTCTCCTTTTCAAAATCCTCAAAGTCTCTTTCGAAAATGGTCAAAAAATGTTTTGACATTGTTAATTCAATCTAAAAACGTTTTTCATAGATTCTTGCTATTAATCTCGAGCTTACATAATTCATATGTATGTTTCTCTCAAACATAGCAAGAACAAGATAGAATCATGGAGGATCATTGTGTCGTGACTTAAGGTCTTGTCTTACACACCTCCTACTTCGATTTTTAAAATCCATGTATTTTGGTCAATCCCTATTTGGTGAGTTAGTAAGTGTTCTCTTTGACTATCTTTACTTTTAAGCATATCCCTATGATAAGTTAGACTAGAAAAATAAGATTTGCTGAAAAATCTTCCTTCATCACCAAAACACAGCCTCTGTAGGCGGTTCCATATATGAACCGTGGTCCCTTATCAATAAGGAACCGCTGGAAGCAATAAGGAACCGCGTACAGTGCTTCCTTTTTCGGGTATTTCTGAAATTCCAAATTTGTTACAACACTTTTGAGAATCTTTGCTTCAACCCTTTGACCACCACAAAAATACCTTGAGCCTTCCCTATTTAACCATAAGCATTTTTCCATTCTTCACATCCTAACATATCTTATTCTCCTAATGAAAGCCTTGATTCACCTCCTTTTTCCCCAAATGTTTTCAATCCCAACTCACCCAAGAACACTTTCAATCCAAATTCACCCAAGAACACTCTTAATCACATCTCTCCTACCAAGAATGTTGATTGTGGAACATCTTTTCTTCCACCACCACCCTTTAGTGTTCTTCCTCCTTCTCATGATAATGTCATGCACCATGGGATATATTGTCATTGTTGTCAATATCAACATCTTGCTATGGCACACATCTATGAGGAGTTGAGCTACATCAAGAGTCTTTTAATCAAGCCTCCTCTTCACTTTGATTATGAGATCTCCACCAAGCCACCACCACCACCTTCCGCCACTACCTTGTCTTTCATATAAGCATTGGTTGCTTATCCACAAGACACCCTATTTAAGCAAATCTTAGAATTCTAGATTAACTAGGATTAGATTTATGCTTTTGGCTTGTGTCCTCTTTCATACATCTTTATATGACTCTTTTTATCTCATATGACTTCACTTGGATCTTAGTCTTTGTGTTTTCTTCTCTTTTTATTTTATTTTTTGTGTGACCTATAACTATCTCTTGTTGGTTGTTTCTTTTGTTCAACTAACCCGTCTCTTCAACACCGACTTGTGCAACCTTTTTGCTTCGACAAAGGGGGAGAAATGAATAAACTTGTCTTCGAAAATCTTGTTTTTGTGTGATTGAGTTTATGTATTGTCGGAATCAAAAAGGGGGAGATTGTTAATGCAATAATGCCTAAAAACGTTACTTGCATTTTTTCGGTCTCGCTTAGTTTTGATTACGACAATATGTAAAAATAAGCATTTACGAAAACAATGAAAAACGAATTCTTGATTTCAAGTATTTTTCATTTTACCCATTTTCACTTAAGGTATGAAAACAAGTACTAACCCTAATCAAGTGATCAAGTGATTTAATCTTTTCTTAAAACTCACTTTTTATTAAGTGTGACAAGTTTTTAATTAAACTTTCTTTTTAAGAAAATGTTTTATTAAATTAAATATTTGAAAATTTGAAAATGGCATATTCTTTTTTGATTTGGAATATTCTTTCAGGATATTTTATAATCAGATAAGACCTCCACCACTAAAGGACAAAAAGGGAGCGGAGTCTAGTCCGTCGGTTCCCTAGCGCCTAGGCGGTTCCTTATCGATAAGGTACCGCCAGCTGAGATAAGGAACCGTGGGTATATATAGCCGTTGGCCCTTTGTCCTATAAATAGTGGACCTTTCTCAGGTTTTCAATCCACCTCTTTTGCACACAAATTTCCAGATTCAAACATACTTCTTAAATCACTCAAATCCTTGATCATTTGATTGATTACTACTTGTTTAGAAGTGAATCTATCTCATCCATCCCTTCCTCTTCAAGTGAAAAGAGAAGAACACTATCATTGTGAAGTGTTGAGTCCACCACCAAAGATCCTTTGAAGATCAAATCTTATACATTTGTTGTTGTATAATAGTTGTGATGATCCAAGTAGTTGTGTCTATTTGGAAGTTGTGTATGTACTAAGTATAGTTGTGTAGATTGGTCCTAGCTACGATTAGGGCTCGACTTTTAGCTTAGAGTCGGAAATTGGTTAAGCGACGTGCACGGTTTTCTCCACCATAAGGAGCTTGTTGTGTAGTGAACTCTCGAGTAAGGAGTACTCTAGGAGTGGAGTAGGAACGAGGAGTGAGCTTCGTTGCCGAACCACTATAAATCCTTGGTGTTTGGTTTGATCTTTCTTTACCCTTAAATCTTTACATTCTTTATTCTTTGTGCATATATATTAGTTAGTATTAGTTTAAGTTACACTATCATTGTTCATATTGTGCATAAGAGGATTTCACTTATTTCCTTAAGTCTAAGTTTTTGAAAAAGGATTTTTTTTTTAAAAACCATTATTTAACAAGTAAATATAAGAAACTATTCTACCCCCCCTTCTAGTTTTTACAAAAACTTTAAGGATTAATATTTTTATGTTTGAAACCTTGAGGCTAATACTAGAAGATTGAAATTGTAAATACTTAAACTATATACTTAAAGGGTTAAAAGTGTAATTAAGCTAAACTTATAATAAAAGGATAATTTTTGCCAAACTTTGAAACTAAAGGGTATAAAGTATATATTATAAAGATATTAAACTTATTATTTAAAATTAATAATATATCATGTTAGTAGGGAACTTTGAACAAATATGTTCCATCACTACAAGAAAAAGGTGTATTTCGGATAGGCAAAAACCGTGCTAAATACTTAAAAAACGGTGCCAAATGCTATTTTGCACGGCGTAGGCACAATTTTGGCTCCATCCTAAATACGAGGGTGCCAAGTATATTTGGGTTGGAGTGAAAGTGTTCCAAATAGTATTTGGCACGATTTTTGAGACGGTTTAAATTTGGGTGCCATGTATGAGGTATTGGGCACGGTTTGAAATTTTTTGTTTCAAATCAGTCATTCAGCACGAGTTTATAACCGGTGCTAAATAGATATTTGTTACCAAATCATCTCGGTGCTAAGTGCATATTTGGTACACTTTCTATAACCATGCCAAAAGTAATTAGGAAGGTGATATGCCCCGTGTCAATCGTGCGTCGTTTTATACATTTTTTCCAAAACTATTTATTAGAACTATTTGTTTACATTAGGTTTATAGTTTACTACAACATCTTATTCACCAATGATCTCAAGTAATTGTAAATAATATTCATTTGAACCAAAAAAGTATTAACCATTAATAAAATCAAATCAACATAATAATTTGACTCCATAACGTTAGAATTATAACATTGTTGTAAACCATGAGCTAGAATGACAAGTCATAGCTAAATATTAATAAAACTCGCTAACAATCTATATGAATAACAAAAAAGCGAATTAGCACCATCGGATCGTGTCATCGTCATCATAAACCTACATAAAATAATATTCAAGCATTAGAAATATGTATGAAACAAGTTAAAAATTCTATAAACAAAACAACAATAGAAAGTCTACACAATCTTTAACCGGGTCAAAAATTTCAAACAGGGTCAAATGAGTTCAATATTATCCTGATGATTTTTAACATCATTTGAAAAAGGTTGATGGGTTGAAACTTTTTGCTAGATTCATTGGAAACTAGAAATGGTTTTTAATTTAAATGTTATGAATCAACATCATGTAACAAGCATATGATAGATTTTTGAGCTAGAATAGCATAATATAAACTCCTTGTATAGATTCATAATACAAAGCTGAGTTATATAACTGATACCTACATTGGAAAAATAGCTAAGAAAATATGTCTGAACTATTTTATCAGAATTTCCTTTAACGAGCTCAAAGTTACAAAATACACTTTATCATTTAAAGGCTTGATAAACATGAAAAACGCATGAATAAATTAAGAAAAACCAATAAGAGATACATACATGACCAACATTTACATGATGTTCCTAGCAGTAATTCGAATTTCTTAAACTACTCCGTTTGAGATTTTCCATAATCAGAAACAAGCGCTGCTACTCGCACTGCTAGTTTGGCCTTTCTATTTGCGCACTTTGTTGTGCTACTCGTTTAGCTACCTTAGTCTCTAACTGTGTATTTACTCCAACTTAACCATCCTTTCTATTGCATCTAATGAAATATCTTAATGACGAGCGAGCCCCAAAAACATCACGAGCGGCACATATTTTAATGAAGATATTTGTGCGACACAACTCGTCATTGTTCACTTTTATCTATATATAAAGTTTTAAATATATCTAGTTAGTATCCTAAAAAAAATCCGTGAGAAATATATAACATACACTCGTATCAAATGTAACATATGTACTCATACCTCCACTCGAACGTTGGCATGTCATGTTCTACCGCTCGAACCAGTGAGATCATGCCTCAGCAAAGATGAACCAACTTAAGATGCACCAGTGAGATCATGGCTTGCCATTTTCAATAATATGAACCAAAGTAGACCCAACTGAGGGCACCAGGGAGGAAAAAAGGGCCACCAAGACTTCCACTAAACTGCTGATGATACTTTAACAGAAAAGACCCACTTTATGCATACTCGGGCAGACAAACCGCATTGCATAAACATGATCTGCAGCCCTGCTGACAAAGGGATAACAAAATAAAAATGATACAGACAACACGGGGAATTCATATTAAACACAAGTTTTTGATGGTTTATGTTTATCATAACAATTATAAAAACCCTAATATGGATCAAAGAACACGCAGCGGAAGCAAATTACCAAGATCTTTAATTAACACGATTATAATTAATCAAGGCTAGGGTTACATACCTTTATCCTAGCAAGATCTACAAGTTGACGGAACGGTCACCGGTAGAGATAGATCACGAACACCACCAGGATGTAATCTAAAGCAAGATTACACCACGATCTTGTACACACGTGATACGACGAGTTAATCGTGAGTCTAGCACGAACAAACCGAGGTTCCAAGTCTATGGAAGATCTACCCAACAACCCTAGAGAGGGGCTAGGACTAGATCTAGAATAGCTTAATAAAAATTAAAGAAGAACCCTAATAGGGTGTTTGTTTGGCCGGATTTTAGAGCAAGAGAAAGAGAGATATGAGGTGAAAATTATGAGGCTTTTGGTTTGTTTATATACACCTTGGAAAACTTCTCTTCCAAGGTTAAACAAAATAAAGCCACAAAATCTTTTCCCCTTTTTTTTGTCTCCCATTTAGGCCGGATATACATCACCTCCAAAAGAGGTTTCCGGAACTTTTCTGACTCCTTCTTTTAGCTTCTTTAACCTTCTATAACGGTCGTTTAATACTTAACTTTTAATTACTTAACGATCGTTAGCTACGGTTTGATTTAATAAATATAATAAATATATTTAATAAATAAATTAACCCTTCACGTAATATGTGCAATCCCGTGATCTCGAGTTGGATCCTATCACACGACAATCGATTTTTAAGTCCATAAACTTTCAGCTCCCACTTGGACAAAATTCGAATATCGTGATCACATTGATTAGGGTCTAGTTACACTAACAATGTAACTAGTACAACTCGAGTAAGGCCTCCTGGATAAGAACCTTTTAATGATTATATCATTATTATTATCCTTTCATTTCAAATACATCGTTAATAAGGATATGGATCTTAGTCATTCCTTCATTAACTATTTTGTTTCTCGTTTACGGATATAGCAAGATTACCAAAACAAATTTGGGTGTGGCCACACAAACATCTTACTATTCCCCCGAGGGGACCAGTTGTATTTATACTTCAAATAATAATTTGAAGGAAACGAATCCCATTTCGAATACAAGCAAAACACATGAACTTTGCAACACTTCTGAAAATAACCCTTATGACTACCAGTTACGTTTAACGTTAGGTTACCTTACAGAAATGCACTATATTCAATGCAGTTTCCTGGCATCTCAGGTCTAAGGATAACTATTTATGATTTACTTAATGACAAAGATCCATAAAGTAAAATCATATAGTTGGGATAAGTCCAATATTTGATCCATCAAACATCATCCAAAATTGACCAATATACTTTCAAGTATACTCTGTCACTATTTTGAATTGTCTTAGTTTAATAATACTCCCATATTATTAATCGACAATGGACATTTAGAAACATCATAATGCTCACGGATTAAAACATGTAAAATAGGATACAAAATAAAATAACAGAAAATAAACGAAATCTAATCTTTATTTCATCAATTCAATAATGTCTTACATCCTTTATCCAAATACTAATCAACAGATTTATTGCATGAATTCGCTAGCTAGTTGCAGCCCAATTGCCTTGTCATGCTTAACTACCTTTGGCCTAGATAAAGCCTTAGTAAAAGGATCAGCTATGTTATCATTTGTGTGAACTTTTATCAATTTTATTTCTCGAGCTTCCACTTGTTCTCGAACGTAGTGATATCTACGTTTAAAGTGTCTGGCGCCTTTCATAACTCCAGGGTCATTGGCGAATATTATTGCAGCAGAATTGTCACAATATACATCAATAGGTTCTTTAATTGAAGGCATCACTCCAAGATCTCCAATAAACTTCCTAATCCAAACAGCTTCCATAGCAGCTTCTGAAGAGGCCATGTACTCAGATTGAGTCGCATGCATAACAATGGTTTTCTGCTTACTGCTCTTCCAGTAAACTGCTCCTCCATTGATGACAAACACGTAGCCCGTCTGAGACTTCGTATCGTCTTTATCACATTGCCAGGACGCATCATAGAATCCTATTACATTCAATTCTGTGTCTGGTTAACCCCCAAATACCAAAAACATATCTTTCGTACTTCTTAAATACTTTAGAATATGCTTAACAGCAGTCCAGTGGAACTTTCCTGGATTCTGTTGGTATCTACTGACCAAGTTCTGAGCAAACGCCACATCAGGCCTTGTGCATCTTACAGCATACATAATAGATCCTACAGCCGAAGCATAAGGCACCTTCTTCATGTAAGCCACCTCTTTAGGTGTTGATGCATCTTTCTCATGACTTAACTCATGCTTAACCTCCATCGGTAGAAAACCTTTCTTAGAGTTATGCATGTTATACTTCTTCAATATCTTATCAATATAAGCATCTTAGCTAAGACCAATTAACCGTCTACTCCTATCTTGATAGATTTTAATTCCCAGAATATACGCAGCATCTCCCAAATCCTTCATAGAAAAAAATTTACCAAGATAATCCTTAACTTCCTTAAGTCTTGGAATGTTACTTCCCATGATTAATATGTCATCGACATATAGAATTAGGAACACTACATTACTCCCACTAGCTTTGCGGTATACACATGGCTCATCTCGATTTTGAATAAATCCGAACTTTTTGATTTCTTCATCAAATCGCTTATTCCATTGAAGTGATGCTTGCTTCAAACCATAAATAGATCTTTGAAGTTTACACACGCGCTTTGGATATTTAGGATCAACATATCCTTCTGGTTGTTGCATATAGATGTCTTCATCTAAGCGACCATTCAAGAAGGCAGTTTTAACATCCATTTGCCATATCTCATAGTCATAGTATGCTACTATAGCTATGAGAATCCTAATAGCTCGTAAGTCTGCTACAGGAGAAAATGTCTCCTCGTAGTCTACGCCAAAAGTTTGAGTAAAACCTTTAGCCACTAAACGCGCTTTATAGGTTTGTACATCACCATCCATGTCAGTTTTCTTCTTATAGATCCACCTATGTTTCACTACTTTAGCATATTTAGGTGCGTCTACAAGAATCCAAACATCATTGATTTCCATGGATTTCATTTCCTCATTCATCGCAACTATCCATTTTGACTTTTCTGGATCAGACATTGCGGACCGATAGTTAGCAGGTTCACCAAGATCCCCTACTTCCTCCTCCTCATCCTCTATGTAAAGACATAGTTTGTCCGGCGCACGTATGGTATTTTGAGACCTACGTGGAGGAATTAATTCCGGTGGAACACTCAGACTTTCTGGTTCTTCAGGAATTTCTTCGCTAGTATTTTCAGAAGGCAATGTATCTTCTTGAATTTCTTCAAGATCATAATTTCTCCCACTGAATTCTTAATTTACAAGATCATTTTCAAGGAAGTCTCCATACCGAGCCACAACTATTTTGTTCTCATCCGGATAATAAAAGTTGTAACCCATAGTTTCCTTAGGGTAACCTACAAAGATACATTTTACTGAGCGTTGTTGGAGTTTATCTCCAGAGTCACGTTTCACATACGCCTCACAACCCCAGATTTTCAAATAAGACAACTATGGCTTCTTGCCATGCCATAGTTCATATGGTGTCTTATCAACCTTCTTTGTGGGAACCATATTTAGAATATGAACAGCAGATTCAAGAGCATAATCCCAAAAGTATAATGGTAAAGTTGTAAGATTAAACATAGATCGTACCATATCCAATAATGTACGATTTCTCCTTTCAGATACACCATTTTGTTGTGGAGTATACGGAGAAGTAAGTTTCTGAACAATTCCATTCTCACTTAAATAATCTTTAAACTCTTGACTTAAATATTCACCACCACGATCAGAACGAAGAGCTTTAATCTTCTTTCCTAGTTGTAACTCTACTTCGGCTTTAAACGTTTTGAATGTTTCAAATACCTCATGTTTATGCTTAAGTAAATAAACATAACCATAACGGCTATAATCATCCGTAAACGTCAAGAAGTAGCTAGCACCTTTCCTTGACACATGTCTAAGTGGTCCACACACATCAGTATGTATTAAACCAAGTAGTTCAGTAGCCCTTTCAATATTTCTATTAAAAGGTTTCTTGGTCATCTTTCCAGAGATACAAGATTCACATTTATCAAATGATTCATCATTGATACTTTCCAAAAGCCCATCACGTTGAAGCTTTTGTATGCGAGTCTTCCCAATATGGGCAAGCCTACAATGCCAAAGATAAGAAGAGTTCTTGTCTAACTTACTCTTCTTATTCATGCTAAAAACAGAATTATTTTTCCTCTTGGAAGTTTTATCATGCATGTTAATTTCAAAAACACAATTCACAGAAATTGCATCAAAATAGAATAAACCATCTTTGAAAACGGAAATTCTATTATTATCAATCGTGTGAGTAAATCCAAGATCCAACATACAAGAAAAGGAAATGACACCCTTAACAATTGTAGGTGCATAATGACAATTATTCCAAACCAGTACTAAACCCAAAGGTAAAACTAATTTAAATATTCCTATAGCTTCAACTGCTGCTTGTGCGCCATTGCCCACTTGCAGAAATTGTTCCCCATAGGTAAGCCTCCTGTTCAACTCAAATCCCTGCAGGGTATTACAAATATTAATACCACATCCCGTATCATATACCCAGGAGTTTGATTTGAATGAAAGATTAAATAACTCTATCATAAAAAAGTTACCAGAAGATGGTGCTGTAGCAGCTTGCTCAGGCTTCTTCTTATGTTCTGCCATTTCATGGAGATAGAGAGAGAAATTCCTCTTCCAATGTCCAGTCATCTTGCAGTAGTGACAAGTCTCATCTTTCAGAGATTTCTTAGCAAAGTTTTGCTTTGGTTTTGATGTAGTCGCAACTTGCTTGCTCTTATCAACCTTGCCTTTGCCTTTCTGCTTCTTATTCACTTGCGGTTTTGGTTTCGACAATCTACCCTTTTGTACATGAAGTACTTGAGGAGTAGCAGTGGATGCCTTATCTTTCAAACCCTTTTCAAAGTCAGTGAGCATTGCATGCAAATCATTAACTGTCTTCCCCGTGCAATGCATATTATAGTTACGAACGAAATCATTGAAGTCCTTATTAAGGGACCTATTGATCAAGTTAATAGCCATATTATGATCAAAGGGTTGTCCTAGTGCTATGAGTTGTTCCATATAACCCCTCATCTCCATGTAATGAGCACTTACGGACTTTCCAAGAGCTTGCTTCAACTATGTAGAGCATCAACTAGATCATAGATCTCTACAGCTTGCGGCGTTTCATACACTGCCTTGAGTTCATCAAGCATTTGCTGAGGTGAAGCTAGCTCATACTTCCTTTGAAGTGATGGAGCCATTCTTCCTAACATTACAGCAACCACCTCATGGTGCTTCTTAACGTTAGCAGCGTGTTGAAGCCTTTCCGCAACAGTTGCTCCTTCAGCAAGATCCTCCGGAAAAGGAGTTTCCAAGATATTGATAGTACCCGCTGCTCTCAGAACAATTCTTAGTGAGCGGTACCAGTCATTGAAATTAGGGCCAGTAAGTTCAGGCCGTTCAAAAAAATCTTTGAACACCGAGCTTATTGTCAGATGGTTTTCGGGTTGAGCCATTTCTACAGAAATAAGTTCAAACATTAGTATTTTCGATAATAAAATTCAAGAAAATAAAATTACCCCGGTAATAAAACCATAGTATTTTCCTTGAAAAAAACCAGAATCCATATTGACATAGATTTATCACATCAGTTGATCTGCTAGTGACAAATGTATTCAACACAGTAACTTGTCGAACAATAATTGACAAACAAATTTGCATTTTCTAGATATGTTAGGGATTTACATTGCCAAAATCATTTGCATTGTAAACATGTTTTATCCCTATTTTATGCCTTAAGTTTCCAGTTCTCACTGAGTAACTCAATTAAGTCGACTAATCTAAAGAACTTAAAACATTCATGTGCAATCTTATTCAGTCATGAAGTTTTCTCTCTATTACAACATCGTTCGATATCTTATATGATGACAATTGTAACTTCAAGTGTTCGTCAATTAGAGAGCATATGACTTAAATTTTAGGGTATAGATTTTGGTGTCAAAATCATGTATGGAGAAGCATGCATACATCTCCATAACATAAGTTTAATAAAACGTTTAGTAAACTTTTTGGTGAGACTAAAAGTTCATCATATATTTGCAAGTTGAGGTATTGGTTAAACCAATTAAATATTTTACACACAACTAAATTCACACCGTACTTTTTCTAGAACGAAGCTAAAGCACAAAGCAATAACCTTATTCATTGTGTTTCGGATGTGAATTAATGTAGTTAAAATCAACCTTAAAGAATTATACCAATAACAACCGTAGGTAATTCCAATTTTGACGCACAGGCGAGCCAGGAATTTGGTCAGCGCTGAAGCATAACACCTCTTTCCTTAACCGGGTACTTGACTAGCGGTGCGTTATACCCACTTTATAGTTTGTCAAAATTGAGTAGGCCGTTAAGTTGCTATTTCAATTCTAATCAATACAAATCATATGTAATTTAGATCTCAAAACAATTCATTAATTTTGATAGGATTTAGTCCATATTATTTTTCTTAAAAAAACTACCCTTGTTTACAACATTCAATAAAACGCATGAAAACAAGTAGTACAAAAAAAACTAAATCAAACAGCCACATGCATAACAATTTATTCAAAGAACATTAAATCTAGGGTTTTTTATGAACATAAAAAGTCTTCCCTAATTTTAAAATTTTGAATCAAATAAAGCAAATAGCAATCAAAATTATATGATCCGTAAAAAACATGCATGTTTATTACGGATCTTCCACATTCTCTTAACAATTAAAAAACTACGGATCGTAACCACGCATGACATAATAATTAATTCATGCAAAATATCTAAAGTTTAATTACCATGTAATTTTAGGGTTTAAAAAAAAATTTATAAAAATTCGGCAGATCCGAATTTAAAAAACAAAAAACAAAAAACCTAATTTTTTATAAAACCTAAAACCAACATGTAATTATTAACACCAATCAGTATTAGTTAAAAAACTTTAGATCTTGATAATTAAAATCATGTTAAAACGGCTCTCGATGCCACTGATGGTTTATGTTTATCATAAAAATTATAAAAACCCTAATATAGATCAAAGAACACGTAGCGGAAGCAAATTAACAAGATCTTTAATTAACATCATTATAATTAATCAAGGCTAGGCTAACATACCTTTATCCTAGCAAGATCTACAAGTTGACGGAACGGTCACCGGTAGAAATAGATCACGAACACCACCAGGATGTAATCTAAAGCAAGATTACACCACGATCTTGTACACACGTGATACGGCGATTTAATCGTGAGTCTAGCACGAAAAAACCGAGCTTCCAAGTCTATGGAAGATCTACCCAACAACCCTAGAGAAGGGCTAGGACTAGATCTAGAATAGCTTAATAAAAATTAAAGAAAAACCCTAATAGGGTGTTTGTTTGGCTGGATTTTAGAGCAAGAGAAAGAGAGATATGAGGTAAAAATTATGAGGCTTTTGGTTTGTTTATATACACCTTGAAAAACTTCTCTTCCAAGGTTAAACAAAATAAAGCCACAAAATCTTTTCCCCTTTTCTTTTGTCTCCCATTTAGGCCGGATATACATCACCTCCAAAAGAGGTTTCCGGAACTTTTCCGACTCCTTCTTTTAGCCTCTTTAACCTTCTATAACGGTCGTTTAATACTTAACTTTTAATTACTTAACGATCGTTAGCTACGGTTTGATTTAATAAATATAAAAAATATATTTAATAAATAAATTAACCCTTCACGTAATATGTGCAATCCCGTGATCTCGAGTTCGATCCTATCACACGACAATCGATTTTTAAGTCCATAAACTTTTAGTTTTCTATATAAAACGGTTCTTAAACGGTACCAGTTTACCCTTTAACGGTACCAGACATAGTCTCGGTTCCGAGATCGGTACCATCATTTGTGGCCGGAAAATATATCAATAGTAACTCCAAAAACTGTGCCATTTCGGTACCATTTTAGTACCGTCTTCATCTCTAAGCTGAACCATTAACTAATTGATTATTTTTCTAACAATTAAACAAACAAAAACAATAAACCATTGCCAATTACCAAATAAAAAAAATACCGGTTGAGTTCATTAGCAAGATATAAATAAAATTAAAAAATTCGTATGCTTTATTTTAATAAGGGTAAATAGCATAAAAAGGTACCAATCTTAAGTCAAAACTCAATTAAAGGTACTCAACTTTTTTTCTCAATTTAAGGTATCAATCTTTTTTCTTGTTGCAATTTTGGACAATTAACAAATTTAAAGGTTATGTATTATGGATTGTTTACTTTATTATTGTATCGTTAGTCCTTTACATTAATGACACTTTATAATAAACTCAAAATTAATGTTATACAATTTTTGACCGTTTTTCACCTTTTTCGTCTGATTTCTATCGTTTTCGTTTGTTTTTAGTCGTTTTGGTCCATTTTTACAACATTCGTCGTTCTTTTACCGTATTCAACCGTTTCGTCCATTTCTTATATATTTTCGAGCCCTTCTGACCGTTTGTGTCTATTTTACAGCTTTTAACTGTTTTCGTATGTTTTTTCGTTTTCGGCTCCTTTTTTTACCATTATTTAACGTTTTTATTTGGTTTATTTAGTTTTTTCCCATAAAATAAATAGGAGATAACAACAAGAAACAGACGAAAACAGTAAAAAAAGGTCGAAGATGATATCAAACACATTAAAGAAGTTCGAAAACGGTAAAACCGATAAAACGACAAAAAACGGACTAAAACGATTAAAAACCGAATGAAAGCAGTAAAAATCAAACGAAAAAGATAGAAAAGGGTCTAAAACTGTAAAAAACGAATTTTGAGGTTATTATAAAGTGGTCGTTAATATAAAGGACTAACGATGCAATAATAAAGTAAACGATCGTTAATATATAACCTTTAAATTTGTTATTGTCCCAACATTGCAACAAGAAAAAAGATCGGTACCTTAAATTGAGAAAAAAAAGTTTTGTACCTTTAATTGAATTTTGACGTAAGATAAGTACCTTTTTATGCTATTTGCCCTTTTAATAATAGTTTATAGAATTAGTTTCACATCAATCAGATCTAAGATGATATAACGCATACCTCAAATTTTTTTAAACCTGAGGTAGCAATTGATTGTGTGAATTTATAATTGCAGATTGTATGTGTAAAAACTGAAAAGGATTTGTGAGTGATTTCAAATCGTAGTTGCGATATATGTAGAAAAGAAATCGTGATTATATTAGGAAGCGGGGGGGAACTTTGGAGCCAATAAAAATTCTGAAATTTCAATAGTATTTAATTTAAAAAATGCGATTGCATTCTAGTGTATTTCAGTGTAAAAATAAATATCAATAGTTCATGACATCTAAAGTTGTTTGAGATAAGTTTAATGATGGTTAAGGTTGTTCACATATGCCTAGTGATGATCAGGAGGGTAGTGGTCTACATGTTCCGGATCCGACGAGTATTGATTCTAATGTTGAGGCTGCACCTAATATGGCAGCTGATGTATTACGAAACCCTAGTGATGATCAGGAGGGTAGTGGTCTACATGTTCCCGATCCTAGCGATGGTTCTGTTAGGACGACGACTAATTATGCTAATGTTGAGGCTGAATTTAATATGGCTGTTGGGGTATTATAAAAACCTAATTTGATGGCTGATCATAGTACGGGTGATATATTTATGAGTGATTTAGACAATGTATTGGGTCCTAATCACACAGATTCTATGGCTGGAAAAGGAGGGAGTATGGCGTCAAGTCTTTTGGCAGCAGATATTCATACGACTAAAGACCTAAATCTAATGCAATTGGATAGTTGTTCGCAAGTTTCCGCTGATGTTGCAACAGTTGGGATAAGCCCTATGCAAGGGGGCACAAGTGTTGGAGATGATCATTCGACTAGGCAGCAAGGTATGTCTAAAGCTGGTTCCGGCAATCAGGCAAAGATTTGCTAGTCTTTCTCAAGAGCCTACACCAATAAATCCAAAGAAAACTATTAAGGTTTCCCATGTTATTGAATTTGAGACGGTTATAGGTGGGGATGTAGCGATTCCTAAAGTTGCGGTTGATGAGGTGAAAGAACATTTCACTAATACTTTATATGGATATTTTATTGGTAAAAGGATGGCGTTTTATTTGGTGGAGAAGTATGTTATGAATACTTGGGCTAAATATGATATTAAACGAGTGCTTGTTAGGAATGTTTTTTATTTGTTCAAGTTTAAGACTAAGGAGGGAATGGAACAAGTAATTGAAAGTGGTCCATGGATGATTAGATTAGTCCCTATTATTCTTAATATATGGAAACCTAACACAAAGCTAATATTCAAATTGTAGCTTATTCGAAAGTAGGTCTTAGTATCATTACTTCTCAATTGGGTAAGCCTATTATGTTGGATAGTTATACATGTGATATGTGCATTAATCCTTGGGGACGTAGTACGTATGCACGTGCTCCTGTTGAGATATCTTCTGATAGGGTTCTTGATCGGGTCTATTCCATTAGATGATGATTCTGGGTATTCTATGGAGAAAATTAAGGTGGAATATGAATGGAAGCCTCCACATTGTTTGGAGTGTAAAATATTTGGTCATTCGGGTGCTCTGTGTCTAAAACGTGTAATACCGGTTACTAAAACTATTGAAGCACAGGTTGTTCCTACAGGTCATAATAAAGAGTCTGTTGATGTAACACCACACTTGGATAAGTGGATCGTTACGTGTATTTATGGCGTGTCATCAAAGCATGCAAGGCAATGTATTGAACATTAACTGACCAAAACGGAAATACCGGAATCAAACATCGGCAATCCAAACATAAGCTCCAAATATACAAGATTAAGTACTGAAAGAAAATGACGAAACAATGTCCAAACAACCAAAGTAATGTATGAGTGCATAAAGTAAAGGAGTCTGGATAGCTCCCATCCAATGTACGTACTCTCTTAGAAGTCCTAAGATCGTCCTTGTGTACCTGCCGTTTGGGAACATGAAAGGAAACTACGGCTGAGCATAACGCTCAGTGAACGGATATGAAACATGATAATAAGGTACTGTAAGAACGGGTAACAAATACTGAAACTAAAACTGTTATGACAATTAGGAGTAAACTGTGTAAAATCTGCAATGTCTGATTTATAAATAATGAAACTGACTTCTTAACTGTTAAATCTAAAAATATGCATTTATTGTATTTTAATTGCCAAGAGCTTATATAGGTCATGTACTGTAACAACTGTTGCATGAATAACTAGAGGGGTGACCTCGTCATGCTGTAGAGGGGTGACCTCTAAATAATGTGATGGGTGGAGGGATCAGCTCCAATGTGAAGGATGTAGAGCACACACCACATTCACCTGATAACTATAAACTGATAAGCCTAGGATGCATCCATACGCCCCGCTAATAATACTGATAAAATGGCCAAGCTGAAATGAATGGGACGCTGCGGAATATCACTCTCCCGCAGGTGAGTCATGACACCGGTGCCTCAAGTGTCATGGTTACGGTACATCCGTAACTAGTACATAACTGGTCATGCTTGTATATAAGGCTCAGGCAATTTAACTTAATTATAAAACTAATTTCTGATAAAACTTATAACATACAATTGAGGAAAACATTTGGCTGTAGACGGAAATCCTAATCATGCATATAAGGAAGTCCTTACTAAAAGGACGGGAAATACGTACCTCGTGTATAGTAATCGACCGAGATCAACTGACATAAAGTCTACTCTGATTTCACGCGAGCTACATGAATAAAGGACACAAATAAGTTAACTGATATTCGTTTATTTTATTTATCTCAATTGTACTGAGTTAATTTATTTATCCTTGTAATAATGTTAATATATAAACTGATAAGTCTGAATGTTCTAATATTTCTGATTAACGTATTGTTCTATTACTAATTACGGTACAACACGTATTCTGACGTTATAATATTTCTATATTTATTAACTTGCTAATAATAGAATGTTTCCTAAATTAGAACCTTTCCAGAATTATTTATAATTTCTTTAAATAAAATTATACCCTTTTAAATTTTATAAAAACTATTTTAATCTAATCCATTTAAATATACAATTAAGACATTTATACAATATAGTGATAAAAGGTATAATTTAAAAATCTACATTTTATTATTTTAATTATATTCCGAACCTACCGAGGTACCCCTCCTCGGTCGCACTAAACAATTCAACAAAATATAAAAGCTGCCTATTTGATTTAGTGACAGAAATATAAGTCACTAAAAATAGTGTGACTAAAAGCTGTCACAGAAACTTTGATAAACGAATCTGCGACAGAAATTACCGTCGCTAATCTTTCGCTAATCTTATTTTAAACTTGTTATTTTTCTGACCAAATCCCTTCCCACCACCCTCTATTATTTTCCCACTGATCTCGTGTGTTTCCCACTGTTTAGACAGTCCCAAACACCCCCTTTAACAGCTTACACCCGGATGGTTATTTTTGACAGCTTTAGGGTCGAACACAGTCCTAGCCGCCCTTGTTTGGATCACGGCTAGACAGGGACAATATATATACCGAGACCTTATGGTCTCGATTCCCATGATGATCAATAACCCCTCACCCCATTTCTCTTTTGGTTCGCACAGCCACAACAACACCACTAATGATGCGACTGCCCCCTGTTTGGGGCTGCTGTTCTTTGCCGACCAAGAAAAACGGCACCACCGAGACATGGTGGTGTCTCGGTGGTCGTGTAGCATCCCAAAACTGACCCCCCTTTTCTTTGTTTCATGATTATAACATAACTTCCTTTTTTATAGATTTAAACATCTTAATTCGTGTATAAAGGAATTAAAGGAGAAAAGATTAATTAACTTTGTATGATTAGTAATAAAAGATGAACACACACACGAGATTCTTGAAGGAACTAAACCTGAAACCCCCTTTTCTTTGTTCTATAGTCGGCGGCCTCCAAGGGTTGTAAAACCATAGTTTTTGTTTTCTTTTTTTAAACGTAAGGAATGAAGTGAAAAAGCTGTGTTTTGTTTTCCATGTAGTGTAGATATGGAGTGGGTTGGGCCGAGCCCATGTTCTTCTCTTTTTTTATAAGCTAGCCGCCCCCTTTTTTGTATGAGTGGGGTTTTCATTTGATTTTTTGGTTTAACCTTTTAATCACGTAACCTCGTAATTTATTTCTCGTGTTTCTATTCGAATTGCAATTTACTCTTTTCTGTATCGTAAATAATGTATAAGTAATATTTTTCTGAAACCTAATAATTATTTCTGAATAATTATTATATATAATATTTAACTAGAACTGAGCATGCATATTTAATATTCGGAAATACTTAAATACGGGTTTTATAGTTGAGGTGAAAAATAGGAACAACGAGTGTAAACAAACTGATCAACAATGGAAACCTAAACCTGTTGTGGGGCTACGGCTTACAAAACCTAAAGTTTTTATTATCGACAGCCGACTAAGACAGGAATGGAGAAAAAGCAGGCTACTAAATCTGGTGTGTCTAATGTCGCATCTACTTCTAATTCTAATTTGTTTGATGTTTTGAATTCAATTGGGGAGGATGGTTTTGTGGCTCCGGATCAGGGTAAGAAGAAAATAAATGTTATGAAAGGTACTAGCACAAACAGATCAAGTTCTTTTAACGTGATAAATGAATCTGATGAAGATGAGGTATTTGATCCTAATGATAGCTACACGAATAAATATGACTTTAGTCTTAATAATAAGAATAGGAAGTAGCGTCATTGGTTAGTTATAGGATGGGCATGTCTATCTTATGTAGGTGTTTGGTTTTAGCTGGTTGTGGCTTGTTTATTGCCCATGTAACGGGTTGAGATAAAGGAATCACCCTTATCCTTTATACTTCAATGTTTTTTTTGTTGTAATATATCTTTTACCAAGGACACTTCCTTTTACCAAAAAAACAAGTGCTTATATTGAGCTTATCACCTAATCTTTTTCAAAAATTCTTTTTGCATTTTCTTTTATAGTTAAAAAAGTGATTCTTGTTAAAATTCAACTTATAAGGTCTTGTAATAAGCTATTGGGCTTTTTACATAGAGCTTATAACTTATTTCTAAGAAGCGCACATAGTTTTTTGCAATTTTCTTCCTGGTTAAGCTTAATTTTACCAAAAGAGTGAGTTTGCAACAAAACACACTTTATAAGCTTAACTATTGATCTTATTGGGCTTATTAGGCCTAATAAGAAGGCTTATATCTTATTTGAGGGCTTTAAGTGCTTATTCAGCTTTTGGTGTACTTGAAAAAGTTGTTTAAATTAAATTTTGAGTCAACTAGGCCATTACATTTACTTTTTTGCAAAATTTTCTTATTTGGCCAAAAAGCTGAATAAGCTTTGGACTGTTTTTGGTTTTGGCCCATTTGGAGGCCCATTAAGACTTTTAGCAATTTCTAACTTTATTTTTATTTTTTTATAGTTAAAATTATTTAGTTTTGATTTTTTTAGAAATTTTGAATTTTTTTAATATTTTATTATTAGTTTTCTCGATTTGCGTGAAAGCGAAATTCATGTTAATTTTTAATCTTCATAGTGTAGAATCGTAATGATTTCAAACTTCTGTCTTGCTAAATTCGTAACTAATCCAAAAACGCGTTCTAATTGCAAACCTCTCTCCATGTTAGGAACGATCTCACTTTCGGTTCTCGTTTACGTATACGTTAACTAATACTTACCAACGTGCAAAAATACTACAACAGAAATCCCAGAGAAAAAATTAAACAAGTACGTAAGAGGTATTGCAAGTTCGGTACCGGGAACATCCCCATAATCATACAATAAGACTATCACCGGAAACGTAAAACGACGGTAGTAAAAGATAACATATATACATTTAATAGACAGCTCGTCGCTCCTTTGTCAATGCTTCTGAAACAACCATTAGAAAAACTAATTTTCCTAAAAAATAACACCATTCACCGCTCCTTTGCCAAACGATTAATAAAATTAAAATGCTCACTACTCCTATTTTCCCTTTTTGACGTTCCTCCCTAGTGGGGTCGGTGTCCTTTTGATTGAAGGTTTCTTGCCTTGTGTCGGCTTTTTTCCTTGTTCTCTTCTCTTTCTTGTTGTCTTTGTATTCCTTGGCTAGTTTTCATTTGTTGGTAATTTTGTTTTTAGTAGGTCCTAGTGGTGGGCTAGACTTCTTTATGACTAGGGGATAGATGGTATGCGTTGTGTTTTTTTTTTCATTTTTCCTTTTTGTTTTCTAGCACGTTGTAGTGTTTCACATGGCCCTTTGTTGTTCGGTGGTGATATATGGTGTTTTTTTCATTTGCTTCATGTTCTACGTTCCAGTTTTGACTTCCTATGTCATTTTCTCTCTTTGCTTAGCCGTGCTTTTTTTGCTTGTAGAAGTATTCCTTTTGCTTGCCTTGATTTATCTTGCCTTATGTGATATGGCGTTGTCATTTCGTTTTTTTGTTTATGTGTTTTATGGGGTTCCCTTCTATGTCTAGCCTTTACTTTGTACCATCTTGTTAGGTCTTTTCTTTTTATTTTGTTTAGTGTATCGATGATATGTTTCCTCCGTGACCATATGTGCTTTTCTTGTTCTCTTGCTTCTGTATCTTTATGAATCTTGCCTTACCGTATATGTTTGTTTACTTTATTTGTTATACATTTCCTTAGGCATTTATGGTGCTTTGTTTGTTTTCTTATTTTGCATTGCCTATTTTATCGTATGTTTTTTCTTACCCCTACATGCGAAAAATCCCGCTAGAGAAGGCTCTATTTTTGTTCCTTCTTCTTTTAGCCGGAGGTCTACCTAGAAGCAGTCTCCTTACCCGTAGGTTAGCCCTGAGGGTAGGGGTATGATTATGTCTACATTTCACCTCTCCGATACCCTGATTTGGCATGATTGGGTATCGTTGTGGTTAGTTCACATAATAAAAAATGTTATAGTTTTTATGGATAAAATTCAAAACTTCCACGTTTGGAACCTTTGTTATGCCTTTTGGTTAGAATCTATCTAGTTGAAGATTTGATATTTTTGTATGTTTTAGTATGTTATGTTTTTAGCTCGGTTTTTACCTCAGTGGTCCCTAGTACTTTCATTGCAACATTTTTACCTTTTTTTCAATGTAGGCTCTACTTCAGCAATAAGCTCGGTTTAAACATTCCTTTTTACTCAATCTAAGTTTATATTTAGATTTTAATTACTTGTTGACGTGTCATCGAGATAGGATGTTATTTTGGTATTTTGTTCGGCTCAGATAGATTTACCAAGGTCCTACATCTTGCTCTGTTCTTATATTAATTTTTATGTAAGTAAACTATGCCTGATTTCCTACTTGAAAACAACTAGTTATATAGAATTTAGTATAACTTTGATAGGAATTATCAAGGTTTAATAGCTTTTTCGAATATAATGCATATATTTATGAAACAAATCCATGTCCAATTCACGACATCGAACCGAGGAAGACAACCAAGATAATTTGTTATACAACCGAGTTTGTCATACCCCTAAATATCATAGTACAATGGTCAATGATGTAGTAGGAAACAAATATATTCGTTATTGGCAAGTTCAATAAAAAGATTCAAACGCGAATAAATTTACAAAACCTATGTAGACGTTTAATTTTATTCCCGGGTCGTTGATTCGTCGAGGAAATGGTGAATTTGACATTTACGACGAATTAGGATAAATGATCGAATGTTAACGTTTTTGAAGTCGTTTCAGAATTCAACCTAAGATGAAAAATGACGTGAACTAAAAAAGCGAATTACGTAAATCACGAAAATCAAGACAAAATTAAAAAAAGTATAAAAATTCAACAATTCAAAAACTAATTTAAATAAAACTTGATTAAACTAAAAATGAAAAATAAAAACAATTTTAAAAGGCCAAATGGACCAAAAAGCTCGATTCTACAAAAATGACCAACAACTTATTGGTCTAAAAAGTCCAAAAAGTAAATTAAGAAAATAAAAAAGTTAAAAGATAGAAATGCTTAAAATCCAATTCTAAACAACTTTAACAGAAGCACTTTTCTCTACAAATAGGCACAAAAAGCAGATTTGATCAATAAACACTTTTAATGGGGAAAATGCTTATTTTGAAAATATAAACACCTTATGAAAAGCAAGTTTGACAAGAAATAATCATAACTACCTTAACTAAACCAATAATCACTTGAAAAATTCTAAAAAGTGAAATAAACTTTGACAAGAGTTAAATTTTGGCAAGGATGCCTAATAACACTCTAAAACCATTAGAAGAAAGAAATCTGAAATATGCTAACAAAATAAGCACAAAAAGCAAAAAGAATATGCCTAATAATACATAATAATTCAGATTTGTCAAATCCTAAACTACAAGTCTTGAAAGTTGGCAAAAACGTATAAAAAGTGACAACAAAGAGTTTGACTAAGTGAAAACTTAAATGACGCATTAATAAGTTGTAAAAATAAGCAATAAGAAAATTAACTAAACGCTAAAATAGTCGGGCAAGCTACAAATCTTAACCAAACATGCCAAAGTGAAAAGTAAGTAAAAAAAGCTAAGGAAAATGATTTGACAGAAGAAAAACTTGAATAAGCTATCTTAATAAGCTGTAAAACGAGAGTAAGCACAAAAGTATGAATAAGCTAAAAAGGGAACTTGGAAGGTGTTTAAACCAAACCATTGGGAGCTTTAACAGAAAAGTCCCAAGGGCAGAGAGGTGTCGTGTTGTGTGTTAAGAGGTGATGAGATTGGGTCTAGTAGGGTTTGATCCTTCAAAGGTCCCTTTGTTTCCACCTTTTTTATTTTATCTTTATTCTTTTTTACTTTTTATAAGCTTATAGCGTATAAATAAGCTGAAACATAAAAATAACAACACAATCAAACACAATAACACAAACAAAATAGAATCAACATAAGAAATTAAACTAGAGCAATGCAACAATGGGTACTAGTCTAGTGGGCTACTCAGGAGCTTTAAGCTGATTTTGGCTTAATCTAAAAGCTTAAAATAAGCACTAATGTACCTCTAACATAAAAACAACATAAGGAATTAACCTAAACTATTTGTGCAACAAAAATATAAACCTAAATCTAAGATTCAAGGCTTTAATTTGCTACAAGCTGTTTAACTATTTTTCGCTAAAAACTTAGAAAGTGAAACTGCTTTAAAACCACTATGTTTTCTATCCTATGAAATCTTACAGCAACCTCAAATTAAAAACTAACAACTAAATTTAAACCTAAAACAAGCCAGATTAAACAACTTATGATTCCTTAAATTCATAACAATGACAAAACTTGAACAAAAACTATAACTCTATTTTTTTTGTTTTTTGTTTTAGACTAAACTAGTGGACAAAATAAGCTTACACTGACTTGAGAAAAGCAACTAAAAGAAAACGAGGGCTTAGATTTAGTTATAGCTTATTAAGCAATCTAAACCAAACACCCCTTAGACTTGGATAAAAAATAATTATCACTATGAAAATGAAATTCAGGCACTATTAAAGCATACATGCAAAATAAACACAAAATAAGCAAGACAGAACAGATAAGCAACGAAGAAGACACTAAATAAGCAAATGACTTAAAATAAGATAATAAGGTTAAAAAAAGTCTTACAAGGAGTGTAAAACCCGCATGCTTTTACCATGAATAGTGCCCTTAAGATCGTACATCCTAGATTAAAACTTACCCTATTTAGTATTGATCACATTCATGTGCTAATAATCAAGCAAGTGCATACGTGTATGACATGATAAGTATCGATTACGTACAAACTCATGATAAACAGTTAATAGATATTTCACGTGAACATAATTAAATCATGATCACCATTTTAAAACACGAACTAAAATAATTACGTAAATACTTAATTACGAGTGTAAATAATACGATAAACTACATGATAAAATAAACAGAAACACTTTAAACACGAACACGTTTAACCACGAACGAACACGAAACATCGGGACACGAGAAAAGGTACGGGAACCCCATGTGGGGCCCCATACCCACGGCACACATAACCAAATGGGCTAAGCCCATTGACTTTTTACATGAAAGGGGGGGGGGGGGGTTATGGTAAATATTCATTTCATTTCCACATTTCAAGAAAGATATTCATTTAACCTAAAAAGTTTTCTCTCCTCCTCCTTGGTTCCTCTTTGTGCCGCCACCTTTAACACCTCCATAGGAGGGTGTTGATTGATTTTGATCATAAAAATAAGTGCAATAACCCGTGTTTGTTCATCATCTTCCAAGCTACGTATTGGTATATCTTTTTTAAACCTTTCTTTTTCATTTCTTTAATCTTTGATTATTCTCATGAACATGTTGTAATTATTTTTGTTAAAACATAATAATTAAACATAGATCTAACATGTTTTGGTATTAATTAAAATCAAAAGACGTTATATGGGTGTTTGTTTTTTTTGGCTGCATGGTACAACCGACCCCGAGGGGGGTTCGGTTTGTTTTTAGCCGACCACCACCAAGACCCTTTTGGTCTTGGTTGGTACGTGTGGGACCCACGGCAGCAAGGGGACACGAGTACCCCAAGTTGGTTCGGGGTACGGTGTCGAGTTCATGCCCGATTCATGGTTCGTTGGTTAAATCATGATTTATGCTACATGTTAATATTATGAATTATGAACTTAGGATATAAATTAATTAATAACATGAGATATTAATTAAACCATGACTTAGGTTATTTTTAATTATTAATTTAGCATGATATTAATTTAACCTAAGTATTTTTATGTTATAAGTTATAATTAATTAATTATTTAAAACATGCTTATAATTAATTAATTTAGACATGACTTAGGTTATATTATTAATACATATTAATATACATTTTAACCTAAGTAATTTATTCCATTTTAATTAAAACATGTTATACTTTAATTAAAATGCTTAACCTATAGTTTAATTAAAATGCATGAAATAATAATTAAACTATACACTATATCATATGACTTAAGAAATAAGCTTATAAACACTTAGACTTATATTTTAGCTTATGCAACCAGCTTAATTCTAATTATGGAAACTTCTATTTATAGAAACTTAATTAAATAAGGCAACTAATCTATTAATGGAAACCTTCTACATATGGAAATCTATCTATTTCAGGCAGCTAATCTAATCATGGAAACCTTCTATATATGGAAACTTATTTAATTAAGGCAGCTGATCTATTTTCGGAAACTTTCTATTTTAGGAAACTTTCTATTTTAGGAAACCTTCTATTTTTGGAAACTTTCTATTTTTGGAAACTTTTTATTTTTGGAAACTTTCTATTTTTGGAAACCTGCTATTTTTGGAAAGTTACTTATTATTACACAGTAAGTATAATAATACATGAATTACCAGTAATACTTTATCGGATTAATCAGAGTACAACGTAAACACAGATAGGGCTTTAAACAGTAAACCATGACCTAAAACATACAAAGTAAGCTAAGATGAGACATAAAACCCAGTACGTAATCAGTGATTCGATACTTATACACGTGTGTATTCATGTAGCGTTAGTGATCCAGAAGTAGGAGTCTTTCTTCCGTTCATTCACTGGACTTGAGGTACGGATTCCCGTCCTTTCAGTATGGACATTCTTTCCTTATTAGGATTTCCCCGTATGCAGCCAATTGTTTTCCCAGTATTTGTTTTATATGTTTTTGAATTGCTTATGTTTAATTAGAATACCTAAAGCCATATACATGCATGACCAGTTTCACCTAGTTATGGAGGTACCATAACCATAACACTAGAGGCACTGGTGTTATGACTTCACCACGGCGGAGTGATTGCTCGTGGCGTCCCTTCAGCCTTTGGCCATATTATCATATTTATCATGTGGGGCGTATGGGTTCATCCTAGTTACATGTTTCAGTCAGGATTTCATGGTGAATGTAGTGTGTGCCTTGCATCCTTCACAAAGAGATGATCCCTCCTACCCAGAACCAGTATATTAAATTAGAGGCAGCCCCTCTAATTTGCATGATGAGGTCACCCCTCCAAGTATTCATGCACGGTGGATTTTCATGACCTATATTGGCTAATGGTAAAATATGTTAAACAGTTTTCATAAGATAAACATAAGGCTTTTCAAACTATAAAACTAGTTTTATGAACATGTTCCAGGTTTTCCAGGACTTATACATTTCCGCTGCTATTAAGTCTTTATTATGCTTAGTCATTCATACTATGTCTATATCCGTGCACTGAGCGTTTTGCTCAGCCGTTACTTTCCTTTCCATGTCCCAAAACGGCAGGTACCCTAGGGAAGACTCGAGCATCTGGAGGACGTGCATAGGATGGAAGCTGCTAGAGACTTCTTTTCCTTCTTGCCCTCATATACTTATGCTTGTTTAGTCTTTCATTCATTTATTTTGCTTTATTATGTTTTGGGCTTATGTTGGGAACCGATGTTTGATTCCGGTTATCCCTATGGTCATGTAATGTTTTAGAATTTATCCTTGTATGCTTTGATGACACGCCATAATTACGCCTGACATTCCATTATCAAAATGGGGTGTTACAATTATGGTATCAGAGCCAAGGCTTCGACCTGTAGGCTCTAAAACTCGACCTGTGACTAGTGGGTAGTCACCAGGAGCTTCCTAAGCCAACGTTTGTTATTCCACGTATTGATGTTTTCAGCACATTGTTGTTTTAACCATGATGTTTTCAGCACCTTGAGGTTTTAACCTTGACGTTTTCATCGATATTGTTTTACTAATATGGATGGACAACCGTCATTCATATTTAGTTATGTGTCATTGTTTCATGCATAATGTTCCTCGTGAACTGTGGCTATGTGGACTGAACCCCAGTAGTTCATAATTAGTCACATAAATTTTTTTTTTCTGATAAGTTTTGACAGATAAGTTCATTTATTCATGTTTCATGTATCATTGTTGCAGGGATTATGACTAAATAATGGTTGGTACAGGACTGGCCCTATTTAGTCGCATGTGCTTTTATCGAAACTTTTAACTTTGGGACCGACCCATAGGCGTCCCCTCGCCATGTCTTTTGTTTTGGGACCGACCCATAGGCGTCCCCTCGCACATATAAAAGGTTTTTATAAACTACATTACGCATTCATGCATAAAATTTTTCTCATGATTTATTGGCATAAAATTTTTTCATGTCCCCTCATAAGTTACTATGTTTTTATGTCAAGTATGTTTTCATACTGTCATGGTTAACTTCGGTTTCATGCTGAATATGTTATACACTCCTTTATGATAGATCGTTTTATGTTCTTTCATGATAATTCCGTTTTCATGTTGATTACGTCTTACGCCTCTTTTGTTATTTATGCTTTCACAAAAGACAATGTTGGATTTCATTGAATTCGGCTTTCATGATTGTCATGGTTGGTTTTCATTGATCATGCTGTCAGGCAAATCATCGTTGAATTTTGTGTAACCACACTTTAGCGTTTCTCTATGCAACCAGAATGATGTCTATGCTAATACTGCCAGGTTATCATGGTGGTTTTCCTAACTGTTTAACCGATATACTTTCCTTAAATCATGATAAATGATCGACCCCATACCAATCATTTCATGTGTATTCCACGTGTACTCTACGTACCGTATTCCATGTATATTACATGTACCTAAAACCATGTGTATTTCATTTGTAATACTTCGCGAATATTCGCTAGTCGATTCTAAATCATCTCAGGCGTATTTTCAATTGCTGATATTCTACTAGATTGCTGATGCCGCTCATAACTTGGAGATGTTACTAAAGGTTGATGCTGCTGACGTTCGGAGACGCTACGAGATGCGGATGTTGTTCACAACCTAGAGATCCTACGAGACGAAGACAAAGGCGTCAGAGTAAAGCTATTGGATGAGAAGATACTTCACCATCAGACGGTTTTATCAATCATTGTCCCTAATTCTTAGTTACATGTCACACGTCATTCGGCTGTCATTTCAGCCATATGAGTGCAAACCGGTACCAGCCGGCAACTCAGCTGAATAGTTACATGAATCACGGTCATGAGAATGACCATCATGGAACTGACAGACAGGACGATAGTAACCACTACTATGACAGCAACTATCCTAGAAATCACAACCGAGGCTCCAGCCGCGGACGTGATCAGACATACAAAGGATCAGTAGTCCAACCGATCCGCCAAGTCTGGCATAATAACCTAATATTGTAGTTCTATTATGTTAGGTCTCGAGACGCATGTCAAGACATCAGTCAAGACACATGTCTCACGTATACTTTCTGAGGACACATGTCAAGATACCAGTCAAGACATATGTCATGCTTATAGTTCCAAGACACGAGTCAAGACACATGACTCACGTCTAACTATGGAACATTTCTAAGAAATTCAGGGTAGCCTCCAAGGGTATATCCATTTTGTTGTGCCATGTATTAATCAGGCCACAAGAATTTCAATACCATTATCGGCGCATCAGTGAGAACTGTCACGTTACCGATGTCACTTTCATTTCTTTTAGCAGACTTCATATATTCATGACCATGAAGGACGCCTTTCGTATTCCCACGTATACGAAGGTTTTCCTTCAGCTTAATGATGAGATCCAAGCTGCAAACGCATTTCCTCGGACAGACACAAGTTGAATTTTATCCTAATTATGGACTATGAACAGCACACCATGCTACGATTCATAATTATGTACAGTAATGTTCAGGCTCCTGAATACTTTCAGCTTGATTTTCCATCGGAAAATCTGTGCAAATTATCTATGCTTACAAGCATGTGCATTGTTAGCCATGGTCGCTAAAATTTTTTAGCTGTCAGTAAGACACAACCACTTAACTCTTTTACGCATAGCCAGTTGATTATTCCAAAGTCTTCCTATACATTCCAGGAGAACCTACAAGGAGAAGGATGGTACCATGAGATTATGTGTCGACTACCGTCGACTTAAACAAATCACCATTCATGACCGTTATTCTCCTCCACGTATTGACGACATGTCCAATCAACCGTATAGTGTTAATCACTTTCCAAGATCGAACTAATGAACAAGTTGCCAATAGTGACGGGTGAAAGAGCAGGACATGTCCATGACTGCTATTCGTGCACGACTCGGTCATGCTAGATTTATGATTTTGGATTAGTCTCATCAATGCTCCAACAACATTATGGACTTAATAAATTGTGTTTCCATGAACTCCTAAACAAATTCATCAGCATTTTCATTGAGGATAACCTGATTTCATTTAAGCCTAGAGAAGAACAGGAAGACCATATCTGCACTATGTTGCAAATTCTTGACAAGAGAAATTTTACCCTAGAAAATTTTCCAATATCAATTCTGTTTCATTGCAGTGACACGCTGAATCACATGGGTTCCTACGGTTAATCTTACCATGACTCTGCTTATGCGTAAAGGAGAGAACCCTACACTACATTAGGTGTTCTAGGAAATCCTACGCTAGGAGAAGTCTGATTCAAAGACTCAGAGTTTCGCAACCTTCTATGTATCAAGTTTCTACGAAGCAGGATACAGCTACGTCCATATCTATGTACCTGACATACCAACAGGCTAAGATAGGACACCAACAAACTAGGATGTTTCATCATCTGAAATTGTGAACTAAAATGGGACAAGATCTACACGGATTTTGGTTACCAGATTAATGTAAACTTAGAAGAAGCATGATGCTATCTGGGTTATTACAAACAGTTTGATCAAGTCTGCAGAATCATTACATCCGCAAGGATTGTAGAACCGACAGATTGATCGGACATGTTCCAGCCAAGGCTCATCCCACCACTTGGTAATCCCGCAGCTATCGGGTCAGACAAAGATTCCCAATTGTACTCCTAAATTACTTCACGTCTTCATTCTGATTCCACGACTTGCTTTCGCGCTCGCGTTCATGACACTATTCACGTTCATGATCGTATCTGGGATTACGATTTTACGTTCATTTCGTTCTGGGAAGTTTTGCAAGAACTTGAGAGACCAGACCCAAGTTTAGTATAACTCTCCATCATCAGATAGACGTTTCACGTCATATTCCACGTCTCACCTTGTAGCGTTTGGCGTTACCGCCCTGTATTCTATGATCACGATACGTTTCACATGTCATGTTCATTCCACGTTCCTCATATCATGATCAAGATATGTTACACGTATCATGGATCATGATATGTTTACTCATACTACACTCGCCATATCTCCACGTAGCACGTTCAAAATTTTTCACGTATCACGTTCAAAATTTTTCACGTACTACGTTTCTTTATGTCTCGCGCATCGTTTCTAATTATCAGTTAAGTTAGATTGTCTTGCATCGTAACGTTTCAGTTACCCTTGCACGTTAACTCTTATTTTCCTCGATCGAATTTAGGGGATCTACCTTCCGTTGATAACCAAGAATTTCTTCGTATTCCAAGTCAAGGTCAGGAGGACCAAGATTTATCATTAGTGTCAGGATCTTCTGAAGGAACCGTTCCAAGAGGGAGGCCACTTGGAAACGGACAAGTTCATCCGGACTTCTTATCCATTTTTCTCTTATCGATTAGATATGTCCTTTCAGTCACGTCACGTTCCATGTCTTTTCAAGACATGTCACGTTCCACGTTCCCTTCTACCATGTCACCTTCATTTCTGTTATTTTGCATACCTTTCCAGTTTGATTCAGGTATGTTTCGCTTCCAGTTACTTTATCTATAATTCGGGGACGAATTATTCTTTTTAGGGGGGAAGAATTGTAAAACCCGCATGCTTTTACCATGAATAGTGCCCTTAAGATCGTACGTCCTAGATTAAAACTTACCCTATTTAGTATTGATCACATTCATGTGCTAATAATCAAGCAAGTGCATACGTGTATGACATGATAAGTATCGATTACGTACAAACTCATGATAAACAGTTAATAGATATTTCACGTGAACATTATTAAATCATGATCACCATTTTAAAACACGAACTAAAATAATTACGTAAGTACTTAATTACGAGTGTAAATAATACGATAAACTACATGATAAAATAAACAGAAACACTTTAAACACGAACACGTTTAACCACGAACGAACACGAAACATCGGGACACGAGAAAAGGTACGGGAACCCCATGTGGGGCCCCATACCCACGGCACACATAACCAAATGGGCTAAGCCCATTGACTTTTTACATGAAAGGGGGGGTTATGGTAAATATTCATTTCATTTCCACATTTCAAGAAAGATATTCATTTAACCTAAAAAGTTTTCTCTCCTCCTCCTTGGTTCCTCTTTGTGCCGCCACCTTTAACACCTCCATAGGAGGGTGTTGGTTGATTTTGATCATAAAAATAAGTGCAATAACCCGTGTTTGTTCATCATCTTCCAAGCTACGTATTGGTATATCTTTTCTAAACCTTTCTTTTTCATTTCTTTAATCTTTGATTATTCTCATGAACATGTTGTAATTATTTTTGTTAAAACATAATAATTAAACATAGATCTAACATGTTTTGGTATTAATTAAAATCAAAAGACGTTATAGGGGTGTTTGTTTTTTTTGGCCGCATGGTACAACCGACCCCGAGGGGGGTTCGGTTTGTTTTTAGCCGACCACCACCAAGACCCTTTTGGTCTTGGTTGGTGCGTGTGGGACCCACGGCAGCAAGGGGACACGAGTACCCCGAGTTGGTTCGGGGTACGGTGTCGAGTTCATGCCCGATTCATGGTTCGTTGGTTAAATCATGATTTATGCTACATGTTAATATTATGAATTATGAACTTAGGATATAAATTAATTAATAACATGAGATATTAATTAAACCATGACTTAGGTTATTTTTAATTATTAATTTAGCATGATATTAATTTAACCTAAGTATTTTTATATTATAAGTTATAATTAATTAATTATTTAAAACATGCTTATAATTAATTAATTTAGACATGACTTAGGTTATATTATTAATACATATTAATATACATTTTAACCTAAGTAATTTATACCATTTTAATTAAAACATGTTATACTTTAATTAAAATGCTTAACCTATAGTTTAATTAAAATACATGAAATAATAATTAAACTATACACTATATCATATGACTTAAGAAATAAGCTTATAAACACTTAGACTTATATTTTAGCTTATGCAACCAGCTTAATTCTAATTATGGAAACTTCTATTTATAGAAACTTAATTAAATAAGGCAACTAATCTATTAACGGAAACCTTCTATATATGGAAATCTATCTATTTCAGGCAGCTAATCTAATCATGGAAACCTTCTATATATGGAAACTTATTTAATTAAGGCAGCTGATCTATTTTTGGAAACTTTATATTTTAGGAAACTTTCTATTTTAGGAAACCTTCTATTTTTGGAAACTTTCTATTTTTGGAAACTTTCTATTTTTGGAAACTTTCTATTTTTGGAAACCTGCTATTTTTGGAAAGTTACTTATTATTACACAGTAAGTATAATAATACATGAATTACCAGTAATACTTTATCGGATTAATCAGAGTACAAGGTAAACACAGATAGGGCTTTAAACAGTAAACCATGACCTAAAACATACAAAGTAAGCTAAGATGAGACATAAAACCCAGTACGTAATCAGTGATTCGATACTTATACACGTGTGTATTCATGTAGCGTTAGTGATCCAGAAGTAGGAGTCTTTCTTCCGTTCATTCACTGGACTTGAGGTACGGATTCCCGTCCTTTCAGTATGGACATTCTTTCTTATTAGGATTTCCCCGTATGCAGCCAATTGTTTTCCCAGTATTTGTTTTATATGTTTTTGAATTGCTTATGTTTAATTAGAATACCTAAAGCCATATACATGCATGACCAGTTTCACCTAGTTATGGAGGTACCATAACCATAACACTAGAGGCACTGGTGTTATGACTTCACCACGGCGGAGTGATTGCTCGTGGCGTCCCTTCAGCTTTTGGCCATATTATCATATTTATCATGTGGGGCGTATGGGTGCATCCTAGTTACATGTTTCAGTCAGGATTTCATGGTGAATGTGGTGTGTGCCTTGCATCCCTCACAAGGAGCTGATCCCTCCTACCCAGAACCAGTATATTAAATTAGAGGCAGCCCCTCTAATTTGCATGATGAGGTCACCCCTCCAAGTATTCATGCACGGTGGATTTTCATGACCTATATTGGCTAATGGTAAAATATGTTAAACAGTTTTCATAAGATAAACATAAGGCTTTTCAAACTATAAAACCAGTTTTATGAACATGTTCCAGGTTTTCCAGGACTTATACATTTCCGCTGCTATTAAGTCTTTATTATGCTTAGTCATTCATACTATGTCTATATCCGTGCACTGAGCGTTTTGCTCAGCCGTTACTTTCCTTTCCATGTCCCAAAACGGCAGGTACCCTAGGGAAGACTCGAGCATTTGGAGGACGTGCATAGGATGGAAGCTGCTAGAGACTTCTTTTCCTTCTTGCCCTCATATACTTTTTCTTGTTTAGTCTTTCATTCATTTCTTTTGCTTTATTATGTTTTGGGCTTATGTTGGGAACCGATGTTTGATTCCGGTTATCCCTATGGTCATGTAATGTTTTAGACATTTATCCTTGTATGCTTTGATGACACGCCATAATTACGCGTGACATTCCATTATCAAAATGAGGTGTTACAAGGAGTCCAAGTGAACTATGACCAAAAACTCTAGTCCTTTTAGTCCCAACAACTTATCTTAGATACCAATAAGCTTAATGAGCTTATAACAACCTTATAAGCTATAAGATTATAAGAACACTATTTCTTCAAACTTCAACTAAGAACACCAAAAACTTGTGGAAGCCTTTGATAACAACTTGGAATGATAAAAAAGAGCTTTTAGGACTGCTTATATTGACAATAAGCAACCTAATAAGTTGATGAATAGTAGGATACGATTTTGAGATTTTTGGAAATGTAAAAACAAGACAAGTATGTAAATGACTTATAAGAGTAGATTTACATATAAATTAAAGTGCAAGTAAGATAAATGACAAAAATTTAAAGATTTTATATTAAAAACATGGAACTCAATGATTATGATTTACAAGAATTGGAACAAAAGCTGAGATTACAATCCCTAATCTATATATGGAGCTGATGAAGGATTCTAGACGGTCTTCATTCTCTCTCTAGGGTTTCTCTTGCATCATTTGTTCTTGGCTTGATGTTAAGCTTAAAACGAGATTATTGTCGATTATAAGTCAATGATGCTAACACTATTCATATACATCAATTTTGTACTACTTTTCCTCCCTTATTCCTCATTTCATAACTCAATATTATATTTATTTTGTCAAGTTCTCGAAGGTTCATATGACTTATTTCGTAATTTATTAAGTCTGAAAATAGAGAAAAATGGTTTAACTACAATCATTAATTAGTGGCCTTTCCATAAAGTAACGGTCTCAAAAACTTAAGTGCATAAGAAAGATTGATTTAACATGGTTTTATAATGGATTTGAATATTTGACTTATTGACCATGAACTTTATTATCCGCCATCATCGGTGGTTTTATTATCATGGATTACCTCAGCCTTTTATAATCTTTCATCATCAAGAGTTTTATTAGCTTCGGTCTTACCTTGCCTTTTATTATCCTCCCATCATCGGTGGTTTTATTAGCTAAAGGCGAATATTATTATAACTTTTCAAGTCATTCACTTATACTTCGCATTGATTTTATCCTTATGGGCATAGATTTTTTTCTAATTTATGTTAATGACTTAGAAATATTATATAGATTGTGCCAATATTTCAAATCCATAACCACAGAAGATGCTTTAATGTCTACCCAATTTAATTACATGGAGACTAAAAGTAACGGCTAAATTTTAATAAGTTGGAATCAAACCGTTAAACTCTATTTATTAAGCATTTATTTATATACATGTGAGAAAATTTTATGGGAGAAAAAGCCACAATTAAAACACACGAGCTTGAAAAAATTCCAAATATTCTAGGTTTAGCATTACGACTTATAATGTCACACCCCACCATGGCGGAATATGGGGCGCGGCGTATGGATATCATCACAATAATAGCGTGTCTATAGAGAGACTAAATGAAATTGAAATATCATAAATGGTGACACAAATGTTATGACAATATCTCAACAATGCAGGAGCCTAGGTAAGTAGGTAAAAGTCCTACCTCTTACCAAAGACAAACAAATAAACAAAAATCAAACATAATAGGTGTCTAAAATGTACCACTTATTCAAACAATGAAAAGAAAACTAAGAGGAAAAGGATTCCTCCTAATGCAATCCTAGCAGCCTTTAAACTCTAGCCACTTCTAACACCATCCTTCATAACTACCTCACCTGAAAATGACACTAAATCTGTCAACATAAAGTTGGTACGAACATAGGTTTAAGTTATATAGAACATCACAAGAAAACTTGACATCCTTTGTAAATAAGTTGAAGAAAATAAATTAAAGCAATGGACTATAAAGTGATATTCATGTACACAAAACTATCAACAAAACATACTATAACAATTAAGTACACAAAATAAGAATAAATGCACCTACACCTATCTAGATCTTTCTCAACACCCTGTATGGAGATGAACCATATCCCCGTCGAGATATATTGTCTCTGAGAGGACGATGCACAAGTAATCAGAACATCAGTACTCAGAACGTATGTCAGAACACATAATAGATCATCTAATATAACACACAGGTAAGCATATCAACATAATAACACATTTATGTCCACACGTTTTCAAAACATATTATCAAAACATTTTAAAAACATTACAAGTGTAATCTTCATCCATACTAAAAAAACATTTAAAAAACTTAGTTAAAATGGGACTATGAACTCACCTAATTGAGCTTCTCCAAATATTCCGCGCACTAGAAAAAAGCTAAACCTAATAAAATGCATAACATCAAAATATTAACAATAACTAAAATGGCTCATGAATTTATGATGGATGTCTAAACCTTACCCCGTATTAACTTCATTAATATGCTCTAACATCCCATTACCCTTCTCTAATAAGCACTCTAGTTAGTTTAGTTCATAACCTATTCCGTTTACATTTTACCCAAAACT